>JANSTT010005559.1:0-40548 GCA_026745375.1 Platyura marginata
AATGTATAGATTTTTCGCACAATCAACTTTATGGTTCTATTTTTATTTCTTTTTTATTTATTCTTTGTTAGAATATATTTAGAATGTACTCTTCAGTATTTAGTTAGTTAGTATAAGAGGGCATCTATAGATGGTCCATTAGACATCTTTCTTTATAAATTGACATGACAAGCTCTTTTTTGTAGAACAAAGCACCACTTAAGGTGTTCTTTTTACGAAAACCTTACAAATGCTCGCAATTTCAACGTTATTTTTAAGCATTGCGATTTTTAGAGATAATGTCATTATTTAGACTGTTTTTAAGTGCAATCCAACCAGTCGGCCTCAGATTCAAATTAACATACAAGAGAAAACACTTCATGTTTCATCCCGTCGTTCTTCAACCCGCGACCTTCTGCTCAAAAGGCAACCACTAATTGCTCTGAGCCATTTGGTCGGTATTTTGTACTTATGTATATAACCATAGCCTACTATATAGTAGGCTATGATATAACAAATAATCTAGGCAGAAAAATTGAAAAGAATTTCATTTATGTATAGATTGGAGTCAGTAGTCATTTTTCAAAAATGTAACAATAAAAATGATCGTAATTTTCGGATGATCGGAATTTGACCAAAAATCAAAAGATGTAAAAAAGTTTAGTTGTCTTGCTAGTACTAGTCTGAATCTTGTATTAAAGGGGTGATCAAGGAGAGCCATTTTTTTATTCCAAAAATTATTCCTTTCTACTATCTAGAATTACGAATTCCTCATTACTTTAAACTAATTTTTGTGTAAATGTTTGCTCACAATATTTTCTTGAGATTACATAACTAAATAAAGTAATATATGACGCTGTTTTTTACTAAAATTATATTGTAATAAATGTTTCGTTTTAATTTTCAGCAATCAGTAAAGGTCAATCAGAAACATGTCGCTATCGGTTTTTAGCGCGTCAAGGTGGATATAGTTGGGTGGTCACACAAGCTACTTTGGTCTATGACAAACAAAAACCACAAAGCGTAGTATGTGTCAATTACATCATAAGGTAAGTACATTCATTGTTATTTTTTTTTGTCGCTTCTAGTTGCAACTTTTAGATTATTTATTTAATTTCAATCGACTATAAATACTACGTGGAAAGTGAACTCTGAAATCTGTTTATCAGTTAGTTTGTCAAAACCTCGTTTAATGAATTAATTAGTAGACTAACAGGCCTATTCTGTGCTATGAGCGATTTTGGGTTCTATGATTTTCAGCTATGAGCGCTCATAGATTTTGGGCTAGAATTAGTTTTAAGTTAGTAGACTAGAATACACTTTTAAGTAAAAACTATCATCAGGTGGATTTAGAGGCAAGCTATATATATATGGCTTCTATGAGTGATTTTAACTTTGGCACAGAATAGGCCTGTAAATCACCACAAATATTAAAATTCATATTTCAATCCAAATTTATTCAATGTAAAAATCAAAAATATATGCTCATAATTTCTTTTTATTTGAAAATCCATTGTATTATGACCATATTTTTACACACGTCTTGCTTTCGAGACATCATACAATTATATAGGGATAATAGTCAATACGTTTATATTCCCTTTTCGATCCCTTAATAGTTCTTGAGAGTATTAGAATATTTATTTTGCTCATGTGATCCATATATGATACGTTAGTGGTTATCGTCTTTTCGGTGTTATTTTTATATATAAAAATCTTAGAATTTGTTTTCATTGTTATTGAACATTTAAGTTTGAATGTTTTTTTTTGTTGTTCTATCAGCAACACCGCTAAATTTATATTACTACTAGAAATTCCACACTAAAAATATATAAAAACCCTTTTTTCAATTATTTCAAATAAATTCTACCTTCGACACATTAAACAAGCTTTTCTTCTGACTTAGCGCTTTACATTTATGTTAAAAAAAAATATTTAAATTTACAAACATTAAATGTAGTTTAATATTACTCCACCCTATATTAAATAGTTGTCTGAATCAAGTGTAGGTATATTGTAATCTTTATCAGTATACATATATACAGATGGGTTGCAATGTGAAGTTATCACTAGCTTGGGAGTAGTTTAGAAAAGAATAAACGTACAATGTAGAGATATAAAGAATGACAAAAATGTCGTTAGTTGGTGTTTTAACACCAAAGAAAAAGATACTCACTATACCCCCTATCATCTATAAAGCTTTATTATATAAGGCCACCAACCTATAAAATGGCATTTTAGATAAATCGATTTATTGTTAAGAATTTAATAGTTTTTTTTTTTTGTAATATTTTTTGTATTTTTAATATTACTATTTAAGTTTTAATTTTTATTTAATAGTGATTCCTCAATAAATAAGTTGCAACTAGTTTATTTGCTTTCACACTGGCATATTTTACATTAGATATTTAATAATATTAAGCTGAGCTGAACTTATACTGTGTTACGTTCAATTAGAGAGAACAAAAATTTGACAATATTTTTTCTATAGATATTAGAATTTTAATAATAAAAAAAAACTTTTTTCGCCCATCTTTGTTGGTCGTTAAATTATAAGTCGATATAAATTGCGCGTCCATTCGAGTGCATTTTTAATTAAAAAAGTATAAAAATGTGAATTGTTATCTACGACTTTGTATGTACAACAAATATATTGAGTAAATTGAAACCCTAAAAATTACATAAAATTGATTGCAGCCCCATAACGGTTGTGGAACTTTTTGGTATAAGAGTGAAATCTTCATTTTTGTATTCTCTATAATTATTTTCATATTAATTTTTTCTATATTACGACTATATTTCGAGTAAATGATAAAAACTAGGTTCACACTGTACCACAGCCTCCCCTATATTTTGTCCGATTTGTTCCAAAAACAATAGATCTTTCTCTAGAACTACTTGATAAACTGTCAAAATTTAAGCTTTCTAACTTTAGTCGTTTAGTCAAAATCTTGATCACGGACAGACAGAAGACGAATGGACAAGGATATTTCGGCTTAGAATTTGACGAGAAAAATAATAGTGTTCATTTTTTTTTCTTCGACGATTATTAAGGGGCGCTACAACCTCCGTACCAAAGTTATTAACATCATAGGGGTATAAATATAATAATTATTGTAACTTATTACAAATCCTTAGAATCGTATCTATTTTGTTCAATTGCTATTTTTTTTGCGATTTATAACTATAAAATTTAATTTTAATTTTTATAATATTTGGGTGGTTTTATTGCGTATGTAAAAAAATTATCAATTTTCAGTAATTTTATGTTTAGATATGTATGTGGTGAACATACGAGTATTCACATCTATATGTGCATAAAATAAATTCAATTGAATTAGACTATAAGTACCTTTTGTTTGTGGTTGTTCTTCTTTTAATTGTGTCGTCCCAATGATTTCATTTATTACTACAGGTTTATGTGCCACCGATATTTTTATTTGGCAAACAGACTAGAAAATACAAACAATTTATTTATATGTTTGCTCATTACAACTTCAACGACAAATATGAAGCTGCATAGTCTGATGCTTATATCTAATTGATTTATTTACGTTTGATTGTCACGATTTTATAATTACCATTTGTGTTGCACATATCATAATTATTTAACATCATCATTGGGTTTTTTTTTGTTTTATTTACATATGTATATTAAAGAGTGTTCTAGTTTCAAGGCCACGGTATTAATTTGGTTCTCTTCCATAAATCAAGGACATGAACCAAATTACCTACATACATATATTCGTTATATTTTGTTAAATTACAAGGAAAGCTATTGTAATGTCGTCATTTTTACTTCATCATGTTCGCGTATTTCATTGTGAAATGTCTAATGTTATAGTATGTTATAGATAACGTTTCATCATCATTTCAATATCATTACGTAATATTTTTAATTTAATAAAATATTGTGGCACTTACTAACCAATCGAATAGAAGTTTAAAATATTAATAAACCATCCCCCAAAGAATATATTTTAAATTGAATTTAAACTTTATCCTCTTCCTTTGTCATATCCGTTTTAAATAAATTATTTGGTCCACATACATACATATAGATAGAGAACAATGTTTTTACCTAAAATATATCATTCCTATACCGATCCTATATATGTAGACCTTTAAAACCAATATTCGCCAATATACAATTCTGTTTTTAAATAATTTATTTGACGTTCGTTATATATATACAGGCTACACAATACACATATTACATATCCATAGATGCCCAATAAAAATAAATCTCTCTCTCCTCACAAAAAGGCTCAAAAATCTGTACCAACCTATTATAATTTATGTATATAGGGCTTTGACTATTGAGAAGCTTACAAGCTTACGATATTTTCTCATTTTTCTACACCACTTAGCTAAGAAATTGTGTAATCCCACCCCCATGTACTCCCAACTCCATCTTATGTATCACATATATACATATAGTGAGTGTATGTATATCGGTATTCGTTTGGTGGTAATTCAACAACAAACTTTCTCATGAAGTTGCATTTTTTTAAGAAATTTTTTTGCTCCAGCTGATGATATTCGATGTTAGTGCGCCGCTGGTGGTGTTGGAGTTTTCAAGTCTCTTATACAACTTCTGTATTTTATCATCACAGTTCATATTCAGTTGATGTTGAGAGTGGTTGTAAATTCATTCATATATCCAATAAACTATGTTATTCTTTTTTTTATATTTTTAAAATGTGATATTAAAGGAAAACGAAAAAAATTGGTGATTATCATCATGAAGGAACTTTAAGGAAAAAAATATATCCGAAGGTGAATTCTGAAGAATTAATGTTATTAATTAATATTTGAATCAGTGATTGTGTAATGTCTTCTTATTTTTGGTACAAAATTGTCTAAGCTATTCCAACGTAATTTATACAATTATCTACATACTTTATATATACATACATTATTACATACATAAATAGCAGTAATTAAAAAAAAACGCGTAAAACTTTTATCTGTGTGGTGTCTGTAATTAATGTCGTATGTACACATAAATATGTAATTTATGTATCTTGTGCGACGTTTTCAAAAAGTGACTTTTTCAATTAATTTTCCAGCCAATTTTGCAACCAGTTTCTTTCTTTCTGTCTTTCTTTAAAAATGTTAAGAATCTGTAGAGTTACATTTAGAAACATTTTTTGTGTTGTCTTGTAATTTAATCCGGCCCGTCCAATAATCAACGAAAACTTTGAATCATCTCGTGGATTTTGATCCCTAGACCGTCCACAATTCTAGAGTTTAATCAGCACCGTAATACAATTACAAAAATAGCTAATTTTCTATTACCAATGTTTGGTTACAGTCGCTGTCGTCACCAATAGTCTTCTATAACTATGTTATATAATTCATCTACGCATCTTACTACTTTAAATCTGTAGCGAAATGATATTTTTTATAAACTACAGTAAAAATATCGATTTAACAAAATTTCTTAAATTTTCACGTTCTCATTGGCATCTCCAAAAATAAACACAAAATAAATTGGAAACTATAAAATTTTGATTTTCATTCTGAAAAGAGTAAAAGTAGAATAGTATATAGATTACCTAAGCCTAGTTCAAGGTCATGGCAACGCCGCATGCTCTTTACCTACCCATAACCAACAAGACACAACTGTTTATAAACACGACGTAACACATAGTTCGTTGGGCAAATAAAATCGATGCGGGTGGCTCTCATTTTACACATACATAACACATAAGAAACCAGTAAGGGAGAAATAGTTGACTACTCCGATTATAATATACCCGCATGAGCACTTTTTTATTATCTACTACTTTATTCTTATCTATTTTTATTGTAATACAACAAATATATTGAATAAAAATAAAATTACATAAAATTGATTGTGGCGCCATAACGGTAGATCGCCGAACTTTTTGATCAATTAATTAAATCTTAATTTTTTAATTCTCTATAAATTTTGTTATGTTCATTTTTCTCTAATCCAAATATATTTCGAGTAAATGATTAAAAACCCTAGAAATGATATAAAATTGACTTTTTGTCAAAACCACCACAACCTACTATATGTTAGGTTGTGATACCACTCGACCTTTCCGTTATACAATAGTATAAGTACCCAACGGGTTGCTTTTAATATTCGTGTTGTCAGCATTTTTGATTTTATTATTATTAATATAAGGAACGCTAAACATATTTTAATAGCACTTAAATGTGATGGAAAATAGGTACAAAATATACATACATACGTGTGATGAATTCAATATTTAAAATGTAATTTCATTCCTGCACCATTAAACAAGATAATTTACTGATGGATTTATTTCATTTTAGTGTTATAACATAACTCACACTTCTATCTCATAATTTTGACAGTTGTTAAACATATTTTGTGTAAGTTCTGTCAATAAAACCGCTGTAGGTAATACGGTAATATCACTTAAGGACATACAACGTAACTTTTCAGGAATTATTTTAAAAATATTGAACATATGTACACATATGTACTCATTTGCTGTCATCTTGTATGTATCTTTGTTCGTAGTAAAAATAAAATTACCGAAAAAAAATGATACCTAATTCACGCGTTCTTATATTAAATACTAATTATAACTATGTACGTATTTGTCAAAAATACAATATCCGAATTACTAAATAAAAATCATTCATGCCAAATCCATAAAATAAAAATGAACGTCATTGAATAAAACTCAAATGTGTCCTTGACATTCGTGAATATATTTAAATGTAACAACTATGCAACTGAATTTGTCATCTTTTAAATTCTCATATAGCATAAAATAATTCTTTCTATCAGTTGTAAGCAGTATTATGAACACCAAGTTCAAGAAAACTGACTATATTATTATGAAGCTCATACATCACTCATTTTAAATTTAAATTTTTCAACACAGAGTGACAAATCTAAATGCATTTTATATAAAATCAGTGGTAATCAATTAAAATAATTGAACACACGGCTGGGTTGACAATGCATTTTATAGTTCATACTAATTTAATCTAGTTGTCATTAAGGGAAATAGCTGTGATTGAGATAACTCTGCTTCTGCTCTCACTTTAAATTAAAATCTCACTCTTGAAAAGATTTTTGGCTAGAGTTTTATGCGTCGGCAATCGTTTGAGAATTACTGATTTTTGTTGAAAATTACATTTAAAAAACGCTACCATGGATGACTTCCTGTTTTTTTTTTTTTATTATTATAGTCACCCTCAATTATCTAATAGAAAAACTAAAAATAGGTTTTTTATTCATAATTTTTTCGAAATTTTGTTATTTAGTGTGAGAAAACACGAAAAAACCGCAATTGTATGGGAGGATGTCGAAGAAGTGGGGTATTTTGCCCATTTTCAATATGTTCTCACGATTTCAAAAACAGTAGAACTAAAATTATTCTCCAAGTATTGTGTTAGAATTATCGAATAACTCCATTTTTTGTTTTTTTTTTTTAAAGAAAATGCTTATTTTAAAATTAAAATGATAATAACAATTAAGAAAAACGACAGACTTTGCTACGCTTATTCATACATATATGTATGTACTATACAGTATATAATGTAACAATTACAGTATTTGCTACTAATTGCTATTTGAAATTTTAACATTTGTAATCATCAGACAAAATGATGTATAAATAGGATTGATGGTATTGTTAGAAGTTGCTAGTATTGAAGTCCATTTATTTAACTTTTTCAACTCTTCAGATCTAGACAGTAAGTGAAACTTTACTTTTTATTTCATAACCGATTACCATTATGCAGTTTAAATTTTGGCTACGAGTATTTAAAACCATAGGTGCAATCGCTTCCAAGGCTGGATGGAATGTTGTAACTAGTTTATGGGTACAAAACTTATACAGATATAGAAATACATCTAAAAGATACGTTTAGACTTTTCTTATTATTTTTAGAAATTAATGTGAATTGTCTACAAAGATGTCATATTTAAACAAACAAACAATATCTTCAATAATATAATTAGAAAAGAATACTTTTCCTGTTTGTAATTCGTTCTACAACCCTATCTTAAACTAAGTAATAATTAATATGATTATGGTTAAAAAAAACAAAACACCGATAAACTGTAATGTGTTATTATGATGATTTCTTATCAGTTTTTTCTGTAATTATAGCTGACTGATAGATGTTTACCAGCACAGTATGTGAGTGGTGTTCTTTCGATATGATATGATATGATAAGACATTTATTTGAATTAAGCATAGAAAATATTTTTTAGCTGTTACAGTAAAACCTGTCTAAAACTAAATTTCTCTCTCATACATTTTTCTGTGGTTTGAAACCGATAATCTTATTCCTCTCGTATTTTCAGCACTTTTCGAGTTTCTTTACACCCACAATTTTAATTTTGTATGTATATCATTGAAAAATTATTTTTAAATATAATTACATATTTAAAATATTTTATGGATCAATAAATACATTTAGACAGGTTTCACTGTATAGACGATGAGACACGACGTGAGAAATCACACGTCTTATCATTCGATTTATTTCAATGAATGTGCTCTAAAGTCAACACTAAAATATTAATGAGTAAGGAGGTATAATATGTATGGACTAGAAGTAGGTAAACCTAACTACTCTTAAGAATTATAAATAATCTTTGTCATCATGATATGGGGTTAAAGGGTCGAATTTAGCCAACTACTTCGATAAATTATTAATCTATTCAATGTTATAGATGACAGTAAACTTAATATTGTATATTGGAAGTGATATTCAAATTACTATCGACTGATACGATAACTACCATGATTTTAGGTTAGTTAATGATTTTAGACACTGAATTCATAATTCATCTTGAGATAAAATGTCAATGAGATAATTAACTAGACCGGGGGAAAAGGTTTCGCGTCTATATAACTACTATGATATATTTATGCCTCCCAGAACCCACTAAATGCTAACGATAGAGATATTATTTCGATCATTTCATATTAAGATTATTATTTACAATATATTAGTCTAATTATTATTGATGCTTATTATTTATACATATAGAGATTCAATTTTGATAAACTTCGTGCAACTTTTTGCTGTTTTTGTAAAAGCTTTATGGCTGACGTCTTCATCATTATTTTTATAAAGACATAGGCCAAGGGTATTATACCTTCGTATATAATAGTTAGAAAATATGTAAACAAATATGATTGCGTTATTAAAAGCAAAACTTATCGAATAAATGTAGAAAATCAACAATTTACTACATTAGGTGTTTGAATGTGTTGCATATTTATATTTATATGTATAAAACTAAATCAACAATATCTGGTTGAACTTATTGTAATTGGGGCTTATGCCAACAATCTTAAAATGAATCGTTAAAATATGAATGGTGCGTTTTTGCATTTTGGTTCCAAGTTATATTCACTTATCTATATTTAGCATGTGATTTTGAAATATATATGTACCTGCATATCAATGCTGACACAGATTTGATTTTAAATGGAACTATAACATTTTAACTAACTGCCTCTGTAACTAAGATTTTCATTAAATCCTTATTAAGGTTTCGTTGGTCAAAAGATTAGTAGAATCAATATTCAATACATTTTGACGTATGGGGTAAGGTTAACCTCAATTATTGCTAAGACGAACCTTCCCCTAATTCTGAGTCATCTAACAATTCTAATAAATAACTAGTCGGAATACATCTTTTAAAATGGCTGTGTGTTCCCAACTTTATCCATTGAATAATACATAATTAATTTATAAATGAGTTAGTTTGTAATAATATAAATTGATTTTTACGAGGTACTATATATACTTACAAACTTACATAATGTGCTTTACTGGCATCACATATAGATAAAAAATACATAATACATGTAGGAGATAATAAATTTATAAGTATTTGCAGCTACTATTTATTATTTTTTTGTAATTATTTTTTCAAAACTATCTCTCTGAAGTTAAGAATACAAAAGTATTGATTGAAAAGTATTGATTTAGACATTTTGTTCTAAAATTTTCCCGTGAATTGTTTCCGACTGGAGAATTTTTAAGAATTTTCTAATTTACTTTTGTTGTTTGAGTAAAAAAGTTAAATTAATTGTTGATAATAAAAAGAGATAAAATTAATGATCAGTTTTCGAGAATTTTCTAATTTTGACACATAATTAAAAAAAAAATTGTCGAGAATTTTACAACGCTGACCATTAACCAATGTCTTGGAAATTTTTTCAAAACTCATCAAAATCAATTTCATTTTTGTTCAAAGTGATTTTTTTATTTAATAAATATTATGACTTACAAAAGTATACGTATTGTAATATTATGACGTACACACATTATAAATTACAATATCATTGTTTGATGATGTAAAAATGTTCATGTTTGAAATTGGTTGCATTTTTTGCAAAAACTTTCATCATTTTCAAACACGCTGCACGGTACTGCACGCAATCCCCTACATAAATGAGATTACCATACACATATGACGAATTATATAGTGGAGTGAGTTGTACTTGTTTAATATCAGAGTTTTGCATTTAGTCTTAATTACGTTCGACTATTAGCTGGTGGTTAGACGAGCTTAAAAACCATTGTAACACAACTATACTCAAATATCGTCATCGTCGTTTTAGATTAGACAATTTTTTTTTTCGGTTTCGTTTTTCGTCCATTTTGTTATAATATTAAAGTAAACAGTTATTATTCAATTTATGGAGTAAAGTTTTTCTGCTTTGTGCACCGTTATAGTAAATTTACATATCTGTATATAACTACAAACTACATGATAAAAATAAAATTAAGGGCAACTACTATAGATGTGTATAGACATGATGTACAAAGATGGAATAGTACTATTTTAGTGATGCATCATAGAGTTAATATGTACATATAATGAATGGGTCATCCATACTGGAAGTAAATTGTGTGAGATGGAAAAAATTGGCAATTGAGTGATTTCAAATAGTGTGTTTTTGAAATGCGTGTGTATTCCATAAGTAAAATATACAAAGAGTGAAATTCTATATTATCATTTTGTTCGTAAATATTATTTATTGGTTTTGTTGCTCTCAGAAGATGAAATCTATTCTATTCTTATGTAACAACTAACTATGTATATATGAAAATAAAATTTTATAATGTTAATTGTGTCTCGTTGATGAGAGAGGAAGAACATATAACAAATTGAATTGTACAAGCAGTTCGTATTGTTTTTGTTGGCATTTTTTTTTATCAGAGAAGGTCAACCTCGCTTGTGATAAATTAACTATACATTATACTTGACATTTTATCTCTGCAATAAGTTCAGCTCAGTTAAATTAAGTTTAAGATTAAGAAAAACATTAATAATTTCTTAACGAACCCTAAAAAGTCGTCGTTTTTTGTTGTTGCGAAAATAAATTACTATTTATGATTTTATTATTTAACGTGATCGACGCGTGTGAACATTGTGATATTTTTGAACCAAAAAAGAATTTGTTGGCTTTAGTGCCTCCTCTCAAAAGAAGATCTATAATTAACTTAAAAGATGCATTCATACAATGCGATTTTGAGTGCACTGATTCAAGTACATATAGTTATGCGTTCAAATTTGTAAATTTGATTGTATAACTCTCCTATCAAGCAAAAGAAAAAAATCGGTTTTTATTCTATATTCCAGTGGAATTGAAAATGAAACCGAAATCTATTCATGTGCTCAATTGGAGGCACATCAATTATCTAAAAAAGTGGAGATAAAACCGGAACATTGTGCGAATAATAAATCAACAACGATAATTGAACCGATTAAAAAGTTAGCACTGGAAACGTTTAATTTGAAAACGATAAAACCAATATTACGTTCAGTTGAGGCTGGTGAATTGAAAGATAATACACGACCACGGTCGGTTACAGCATCGGTGTTCTCACCAGTAAGAGACATTCAACATATTGTTCGACCACAATTGGTAACTGGATCATTGTTTACGTCTGGATTGTCAACAAAATTATCACATAGACCTCAATCGAATACATCAAAATTATTTGGATCTCGCTCTGGCGATATGAACAAATGTTTGTTGAAATTTTTAGAAGAAGGAACAACGGATCTTACCAGTAAGTATACATAATATCCTAATACGATTTTTGAAAGTGGTTTCCCATTATTTTGTAGTTTTATACAAATTTTTGTTGTAAAATTATGAAATCTACAAAAAAAATAATTTGCTATTTATGACAATCCGGGTAAAAAATGTGTGCCTTATCAGTATCGTAATTCGTGAAATACTTCCTTAGTTCATAAGTTTCAAATTACCTCCCCGTTTCAACTTTCCTCCAGCGTTTCCTCCATTCTCTTCGTAATGATTTTTGATTTATTGATGCAATAAAATAAATTTCGACCTAGCACAATGCACCATTTATGAAAGTTCTGATATAGAAACGTCCCAGAGCGAAATTAGATTGTAGAGTGTTTATGTTATACATAGACCCAGAACCGTTTACAGATGTTGTATGCAAAAGTTTGTGTTATGTCCCCTTATTATTTTATTTTATTAATTATTATTCTCTTTCGGTGACGCCGCTGTTGTAATTTTCCAATTCTTGTATGAACCGGCCCTGCACTTGGATACTACTAATTGATTTAATATTTAATTCTATCCATCGTGTCTCACAGTCCGTAGATAATTGTGATAACTACCTACTAAGTAATATCTAACGTATACATGGGTATACATATTTTTTACAAAAAAGACATTGTATCTTATTGAATTACATTACAATTTACGATTATAATAATAGGTTTTATTAATATAACTTAATTGTTCTTATTCGATGATATAATTAATAAATCAGGCATAAGAAGTTTAATTAATGTCAGGTTATTTATAGCCGGAGTATTAGTTTAGCTTAGTTCAGGTCTATAAAATTATGTTTTCCAATTTTTTCATTTCCTTTACGAATTATCACCTTGGATAATTTGTTATTTTGTTCAAAATAAATATTTCTAAATCTAGACGATTTAATATCCCTTTTGGGTTCGAAGAGAAGTCGAACCTCAGCGATCTGTCATTTTGGTGCTATTACTCATTAGTCAAATACCAAATAATTTAATTTAATTAATGCGTTATCGCAAAAAACACTTTCAAATTAAAAGTATTTAATATGCACTTACATTGAAGAAAATAGCTTATAACTACACATAATATTAATTTTTTTTTTAGTGCTAAAAGAGGAACCGGATGATTTATCACATTTGGCTCCAACGGCTGGTGATGCTTGTATACCGTTAGAAGAATCAACACCATTATTCGGTGAAATGTTTGATGGTCTTATATTACCGGATGGCTATGGATCACTTTTGCAAGATGATATAAATTCATTGGATTCGCATACAAGTAAGAGTAATATTGATCCGTTTATGAACTACAGAGATGAATCATGTGACACAATAGGAACACCAAATTTATTGTCACCGGGTGGAACGTCAAAAGTATGTTAAATATAAAATATGAAGAATACATATTTGCAAGTCATGTAGTTATTAATTTAGTCTTTTATTCAATCAATCAACAATAGGCTATTTTAAGGATAATCAATTAGTGTGCCAAAAAAGTGATTGTTTTTTTTCTGTACAATTCTACGCCTTATCTTATCAATATACATAGTGATAATTCTTTTCGTCTATGGCCAGAACAAAGTGTTCTGAAATGTGCTCAAAACTGATAAGAACTGAGGATTTTCAACCATACTATTCTGTAACTTTAAATCATTTTAGTGACCTATAAGCCCGCATGACTGACTTTTAACGTCTGACTGTTAAATCGGTAACGATTCTAATGTAACTTTAAAATATAAAATTTATTTACCTTAACTTTTTCTTAATCATTGCAATTATTTTTATTTGGACAAATATTTGAATCTAAGTAAAACAACATTTGATAACATTTTCCTATTAAAATTTTTTTTTCTCACAATACATATTAAAGTTATCGCAACTTGTATTGATATATGTACATACATACAAAATGCATTATACCCAAGTTCTTTTAATAAAGTTGAGACCTACTGACCCCATGCCCCGTCGTTTGTACGTTTAAACTTACAATCGCACCCGTATCCATAATTTTTTATGAAATTGATGCCTATATGACTTGTTTAACTGAATATATTATTTTGTATCTATAAAATGATTATACAATAGATCAAAACGAAATTTGTTTTTTAGAGTCCTAATGGAAGTAGTCTACCATCACTGTGTAGTCCAAATTCATTAAGTCAAGACGATGAATTTGCATTTATGTCAATGAATTGTGAAAATGACATTGATTTATCAATGCGAGCACCATATATTCCAATGAATGAAAACGATGATTTACCATTGCTAACGGAAGATTTAATGTGGAGTGCATTTTCTGATGAACTAAATAAGGATGTTAAAAATGCCGTCAATAGTGATACAATAAAAGATTCAAGTTTAGTTACATTATTATCATCAAATGGTGGTAGTATACCGCAGATAAATCAACATGCACAAATAGATTATAAAAAGGATAAATTAATTGATAAAGGCAAGGAGCACAATGTTGATTTTGATCGTATAAATGAACGGATTGGACCAACTCATAACAAAAATTGTAAGTAGCGGGTTTTTATAAGGTATTTTTGCAAGACGTCAATACTCTCCTGTCTTTTGCTTGCTCAGTAATCAATAGAGCATGTACAGTACAAGTACATATGTATGTACTCGTATGTGTAAAATCATATGACTATATAATTCTTTCTGTCAACTGATACATACATGAATTCAATCTTATCTTTAAAATATGTTTAATACAAACGTAGATTTCATTATGTACATATTTATATAATGGAGCAATAATTATGAAACATAATTCGCAACGTTTTTATTAATATATCTTACTAACATTACTAAATTAATGCTTTTTTTTTAAATAAATCTTCTTGTTTCTTTAATTTTCTTATCTCTCAGTCATACGATTCTATAAATGAACTTTATCTATTTCATCTCATGCATTGGAAAACAATTTTGTTTTTTAAGTGTAATGTGAACATTACGTGAATATTAAATTAATCGATATTTTATTACACAAATTTTAAGAAAAATATATCAAGCCTACCGTTAATAAATATTTAAGTCGCGATTCTAAACAAAACTTGTTTTAGCTTCACCTTGTTATTAGCTAAGACTTGATTTATTTGTTTTGGCAAGAGTTCAGAATTTATTTTTGATCTAATACTTTTTTTTCATAGATAATGCTAATTAGCCAAACTTTTGCTAACTATTTATTTATTAGTTATTTCTAATGAAGCTTAAAGCCTTTTTCCGTTATCGTTCAACGACAATTGGATATTTAGTTCTGAAACGCATAGAAAACACAACACTTCTAAAATATCTTACATTCCTTTCGATATCAACAATTATTAACTTTTGTTTTTGTTATAGGTTCGAATCTCGAAATATGGACAATGAACGATTTATTACAAATCAATAATCATCAAACAAATCCGAAAGCAATGACCACAATATGTCCCATCCAATTACACACAAATTCAACTGTGAAAAAACAGGATCGTGATCGAACGATTAATAAACGTCCGCTAAATGCCACAATAATAGACATAAATTCTACGAAACGAATAAAGGGCACAAGTACTGGTGAACCACGATCATCGCCGCAATTACTTCAACAATTAATGGCCCCAACGCCACAACGGCATCGATCGAAAGACGGTGATTATAACAAAACGGATACATCAAAATGGAATGTTGAAAATACATCACAAAATCAGTTACGAAATGTAGCAGAGCCAGTTTCTAATTCGGTTCTCAAAAATTTACTAGTAAGTGGTTGTGATGTAAGTGCTGGTTATATTTGTATAGTACCGATACGATCGAAGAAAACTGTTAAAACATAATGTGTAGGTTTATGTAAAAACATGTACATATAGTAATAATGGAAACCTAACCCTTCTCCCCTCGTTTTTTTAATATATACCTTGCGACACCATCGTTTGTTGCCATTTACATGGTAATCTATTTAGTATAGTCCAAACGTATATGGGCATATATGTATTATATTAGACCCTTGTCCGGAAATGTACCGTTACCTAAGTTTTAGAAACTTGAACATTTTTCGCAATGAAAGTATTTTGCAGTGACCAAAAATGTTCAAGTTGCTAAAACTTGGACAACGGTACCTTTCCAAACATAGGTCTAGTCCCTAGTTTAATGATTAAGGGACTAATGTCCCTTTATACGCCTATATACATTTGGATTATACTATATAGATGACCCTGTATTTTCAAATTATATGGGTTAAGGTACAAACAAAAATTTAGTCGATTTTACTGTGATAGTTATTTTCTTTTTGTAATATGGCGTAGCGCGAGCGCCGATGGTACAAATAAACGAAAATTTTTATGATAGCAATATGCAATTAAAAATAAAAATTAAATAAATTATATCTAAATGTTTATAAATAGATGAATTAATTAACCATAAATTATATTATTGAAAACAAGAAATTGTTAATAAAGAAAATTACGAAATCATTACAAATAGTAGAATTAAACAATGATAAAGTGGAATCCATCATTCCAGTTTTGAGCCGAAAAACCTATCGAGTGTCATTATCATTAAGCATTAAGGAGCGTCAAAAAAAATATGTCGTAAGAATATTATAGTTGACTACATCAATCTTTTACTCATTTTTACTCGTCGTTCTTATGTTCTAAAAAAAAAATATATATATAATAATACAGGATTTAGGTAGTTAATTAGTTTGAAGACAAGTATTTTTATTCTACTTTTTTTAAACGAGTAGAAATAGAGTAAAAATGGGTATCATGATAGTAAGTAACTCTATAAATATGCATGTCGAAGAAACTCATTCATTATGTGTTGACTTTATTTGACTATTTTTCGAATGTATACTACTTTTACAATATAGGGTCTTGAGCTGTAACGAAATTGAAACAATAATGCAGTGTCAAAATTACTGCAAAAGTATTTTCAATACATCTTGACTGAGGAAAACCTTGCCATATTGTTTGTAATACCATCTGGAGAAAAGCTTAATAATAAAAAATTGCTTCTTGTGGCGATTTAACTCCTCGCCCTTCTTATAGCTGACCATCAACATTGAGTTGATTCGTTTACTGATACCAAACTCCTCCCAAACTCAGAAATCACGAATACGAAATGGTGCTGAAATTCAAGATGACGTTCAAATACTATGTACATGTAGATGTATACATCTCTCCCATTTTTAGACCGATTTATGTATGTCAAATTTTTAGATTTCGATTTTTATTCTTATTTCCAATGTTGTCCATTTGTAATAAAAAGCCTCCCATTCCTACTTCATAAGTTAAGACTCGGCTGTAGATTGTAAAATAATTTTGTGCCGAAATAAAATTTTGAAAAAAAGCACTTTTTAGGTTGTTTTATTACTTTGACCATAATTAAATTAATTTTAATTCTTTAACCATAATTTTCTTTAGTGATAATATTTTATAATAAAATCATCTGATTTATGATTATTGTACCGTAGAACTTCGTTAATCCGGCCTAACTTATGCTCTAGGTTGTCCGGATTAAAATAAATTATTTAAAAAATAAGTAAAGGAATTGTTAAAACAACCTAAAATTACCGTGTAACAAAAGACACAAGAAGTGAAGTACAGCGTATGGTAAAGCGAGCGCCTGATTGACAATGAAGGTCAAAGTAACTTGTACGTTCACTCACTCAAGATTTTCATACCTGAAATTTAGCTTTTTAATGGGATTTTTTGCTTTTTTTTCTTTATTATTATTACTTTTTTTTCATAACTGCCTGTCCAGGATTAATGGGGTTCTACAGTAATTTCATTAATTTGATCTGATTTTCTACAAACAACTGTGGTAATGCATTATCTAATCGAATTGACTATTTAAGTATACATTAGTTAAGTTTTACCACGGTACTATTGACCACTTTGCCCCCGGATGCCAATTTTAAACGATAATAAATTCTTCAATAAAGGTATTTATCTGTCTTTCACTAACTGTACTCTGAATATTAGTATACTTGGTCCCAAAAATTTGCCGACAAATGATTTCCACCAGGAATAAAGCTTTGTTTATACATTTTTCATTTTGATTTGATGATGCATTTGTTTGTAAATTAAACAACAAAAAACTATTAATATAACTAATAAATTAATAACAAAAAACTATCCCTATAGTAAATAGTAAAATTTAAAAATAAAATAAGTAGGTAATTATTAATTAACAATCAATAAACTCAATATAATTATGTTGAAGTAAAAAAAAATTATAGAGAAAAATTAACGAAAGGACTGACTAAAAATAAATTATATTTATACATGAGCTTATAAATAAGCTACATACACTCACACACACGATGTGAATACGTATGTATATTAAGAAAAATAAATAAATTTTCTGTTCCTATATAGTAGAAATTTTTTAAAAAAAAAAGAAAATTGTAAAAACGAAATAAAAAATAATGTATAAATAGATAGGTAAATGAACAACACAATATCATTTTGACAGCTGCTTTTATAAACAAATATAAATAAATAAATAAATAAAGTCATCGTATATACTATATATTAAATCAATGTACCATATTGTAAACCCATAATGTAATTGTGTATAACCTTAAATCAATTTAATAAATAATTTTCATAAATCGATTACCAAAACAAATTTAAATAATTAAAAACATTTGTCATTCATATTTCATCATCCAAATGAACAAACGTGTAGCCATAAAATCAGACCTTTTGTGTGCAATAAAAATTAAAATAAAATATAGAAAAAACAAAAATTTGTTGTCTTATTATTTGTTCTTAGTTTGCTTGCTTCGCTGCCAATTTTACAGTTACAGCTGGGAACGTGTACTTACCATCGAGGAAGTTTACATTTTGTTAGAATGTTTTTCTAAATTCTCGAAGAATAGAACTTATTCTTTCTATACTATGGCCGGATATGAAAGATAACTGAAATCTCAACTACCTAAAAGAATGTTTATTCGATACCAGTCTCCAAATAAATAAACACTTTTGTTTTTTGGAGGAAAATGCCTCTCCAATGAAATTAAATACGACAAAAAGCGATTTTAATGTAGTGAGATCAATGAAATAGAAAAGTACGAAAATGTACAAAAATACACCACTTTTTCTCACAGAATCGGAATTTGAGTATTGAACATTATAACTGTCATGCCATAATACATTCTAAGGCCGATACCTATTATTGATGTCTGGACGGCTATACAATTATATCAACTCATAAAGATTCTTTTAAGGGTGTGGGGGTACGTTCGGAACGATTTATAAAGGGTCACTTCGTTCCCTGTTCCTATTTATGCCCTTTACAATGTTTTAAATAGAATCGTTTTATTTTGAGCTGGAAATATGATGACAGTAGTGGATAGTTTGAGGAGAGGGCGGTCTTTCTGGAGCGCCCGAAAATCGTTAGGCCACCATATATGGACCCATTAGACATCCTTTCGATTCTGACATGCTCTCTGTCTATCATTCCAGAAGATCAATAAACCTTAGAATAGTTGACCTAAGGTGCGTCATGGATTTCCGACAGTTCACCAAATGACTTTTTACTACAATTATATTACTTCATCTTCTGCGTAGATTTATTAGTAGTATTTTGGTATTTTTTATTGTTATTATATCTCAAAAAACTATAATGTAAATATAACCACCCTAGGGTATGTACACCTAGCTTTATATTTAAAATAATAGAATAAATAGTTAGCTAGATAATAATTAATTAAAATTAACGTCAAGACTGGGGTAAAATTGTCTTAATTGTTCAAGTATAAAATTGATGTACCATTTAATTTAATCTCACAAGTATTTAAGAAGCTAAACAATAGATCCGTTCATTGGTATTCCACCGTATACTAGGCGTTTACCCTGAATGTCATCAATAATTTCAAATATACAACCAATTTACAGCAATTTTATATCTTTTCATGGAAATCCACTCCAGTTCTAGAATTTGTTTTTTTTTATAAGAGACGAGCGACCGCAACATTTAATTATATAACATTTTTGTAAGAGAAGATTTTAAACATTGGAAAAAGTGCAGCAAGCAAAAATCAAAATTTTAAGAACAGATAATGAAACAAAAAAATCAATTAAAATATTGTTTATGTCAATAATAAACTTATTTTAGGTAATTGATATAGTTTTGGTGGATTAAGCATAGTTTAACCAATTAATTAATTTAAAATTAAGAATATCTAAATTTAAAATTGCTATCATAAAAATATGTGACATTTTATACCTACCTAATATATTGTAGGTTATATATAAATTGATTATAAGTAAAAATTAATTAAAAAAATTTACTCGATAATTCTTTCGTCATCAATTTTTTTTTTTTGCAAAAATAATAATAAAAAAATAACTATTTTTATAGGAAAATCTATCAATGAAACCACCCGACATTCTATTGGCCGATAGCATACTACAAGATGTACCATCGAACGTACAATCTGCCTCAATAAGATTACGGTCATCAGTTAACAACGATCTAAATCCGTCAACGATTAATATCCATAAACAAACACTGCCACCGGACGATACTGAAATGCCACATCCTACAGCACCGAATAATTACATTCATTCCAAATTACCCACCGCTAATAATCAACTGCACAATCAATATATGGAAAATCATGACAAAAAAACGCGGAAAATGTCTATAGATGATGATTTGTGTTCGCATATCTCTCAATGTAGTAATCAATATATGGACGATACTACAAATGATATGCCTGACTTGGAATATAATACAAAATATGATGATGAAATGCTTCCGAATCTATATCATCAAAGTAGACCATCCGGAATAGTGACAGATGACAACATACAAATTATGAAACATTTACCATTAGATGATGATTTGCTGTTTATGCCATCATCGGAACGAATTAAAAAAAATGAGGATTCTAGTAGCGATAATCGAAAAATATCATTTTCAACGTTAGATGGTGATATGCTGCCAATTCCCATACAAACACTGCTATTAGAATTAAGCGATCAAGATTTTGAATTAAACATACCGCTAAATGATGATACATTCTTAAAGGACGATAACATTCTTAGCAGTGGTATCGATGATGATTGGGCAAATCAAATGACCTAAAAAAATATTTATTTATTTTTTTTACTTTTAAATTTAGGTCAGTTAAAAGAGAAGACATTTTTATGAAGATATGATGATGATGCATATTTTAGTTCATAGGTATCTACATTTAGTTTTTTTTTGTTTTAATTTGTTGTTAATTCATTCATTCAATATATTCGACTAACTAACTAACTAAATGTCCTCATTTATATATTCAAAATAACTGCCATAATTTCTCTTTGGTATACTTATCGCAATTACACCACAGGGAAAACTAACAGCTTCTCAATTAAACTTCTGTTATTTGCGAAATGCAACTAAAGAGTATCACATAGTGGTAGAGTGCATTATCTATTGCTAAATCAACAGTAGTCACCTTTTTAATTATTTAGTCATCCTAGGGTTGCTGATTTGTTATCGAACTCTAATTTTTCTAAGCAAATGAAACGCTCCCAAAGCGTTAGTCAATGGATTCACAGGCCCAACTAATACATTCGCAATGTCCAGAAATTCTCACTTCATTTCGATTTGCCATACGAATTTGTCTATTTACCCGCATATTCCTTAGGGTACGCGCACGTTGAACACCGGTATCGCTTATATTTATTGCTTAATTATGCTTATTGCCAACAATCAGCAGCAGATATATGACCATGCATTCTTATTATGTTTTACATGTTGTCAGCGCCAACCAGCAAAGGCCCAACTACTACTACTTGTAGACTGATGTAAGCTTTTACTGTGCGCTCTCAACCTGCTTCTACCGGCATAAGCAATAAGTACAAGCGATATCGGCGTTCATTGTGCACGTATCCTGACATTCCGTTTACATTTTATGCTAGTGCCCGGTATACTCTATTAGCATTTTTTTTAAGGTATTATATTATACTTCATTCAGTTTGAGAAACTGGAAGCGTAACACCCATGTTTGAAGAAGCACGATATATGTATGTATGTAATGGTATGTAGCTAAATGAAATTCTTAGATTTTTTTTTTTTTTTTATATAAAGACATTACTTTATATTACGAGAATTTTGACCATAAGAATATAAGTAGTGCTACAAAAAATGATACAATTAAATTGATTTTAAAAAATAAAACTAAAACTTTGCATTGTCGTAGTCATTTATAGAAATTGATTGTTTTTTTCACTGATCTAGTTCAATCAACATACATATTACAATATATATATATATATGTTTTCGGTATGTTAATTTTCAATTTATTTTTGTAGGTGTATTATATAATGTACTCACACATTTAATGCATTTTTATAAGTTTTTAGATAAGTTTAGATTAGTTTTTATAAAAAATTAAAAAATATTGGGTCAGAATAGGTGCAAATCTCTTTATATACAAATGTACTGTTTTATACTCGAAGAGTTATATTTTATAGTACATAGAAAAACAAACATGAAATACAACCAATTTTGAGGTAAAATAAATATATTTAATCTTTTACATGTAAAGTTTTTTATTGGGTTATCAAATGGAAAAATGGGTTACAAGAACTGAAGTGAGGCTTATTTTCGATATATTGGCAACACTGCAAATAAAATGTTGTAGAAGAACAACAATGGAGTTGTTTTTCTCTTCCAATGAGCGTAACACTAAACTAGGGGATTTATGAGGCACCATTAGGACCAATGGAGCCTCTGAAGGACAAAAACTTGGAAGATGAGCTTTATTTAGGTGCCCAGAAATTAAAAAAAATTAATTATTTCTTAAAAAATGTCAATAAAATCAATAAATTTATTCCACTAAATGGGAGAAACTTAAAGATTAACAAGAATCAACATTTCAGGTAAAGATTTACAAAAGTCATTGATATCTGGATACACCATTAGAAATTGAAAACTGTGTACGATTTCTTATCATTTTATTGAACAATTTTCTTCTACATCTTTTAATGTGATAAATCTTGTTGATCTTTGACTGAAAAAATTAAAACCTTATTTCAACGGTTAATTAGGTCTTCAATCCTATGATAGATTACTATTAAATGGTCTGTTATGTGGACGTTGGTTTTGATCTTTTCTGTTCGTTCTTACTAAATAGCATTACTTTCCAATCGAAATTTTCTTACAAAAGTTGCTGCGTGTGTGGTATGTACTAAATTAAGTTATTATAATTAATAAAAATTGAAAAGAAAAATAAGTTAATTGCAATAAATTTATTAAAATGCTATAATTAAGGTAATAATACAATATATATGTAGGTATATGTAGATTGTAGAATAAAAAGCATAATTCATGGTAAATATAAAATTAAAGATAATATGTATTAAAATTATTATATATTCAACACCTCAATGTAGCCATTTTCTATATAAAGTACTGAAATTTCGATATAATTTAAAAATAATTTTGCCATGACTCTTTTAAAGTGGAAAGCTGACATTGAATTATTAAAAAATTGGAGAAAATCATCATTTCAATTTAACCATAATTTATTTCCATATTTTTATTTTATATACAAATCTGGTTTGACCTTCATCATTTTTAATATAAACGTGGTTTTTTTAATACTAAAAACTTCAACACAAAAAATCTTGAGTTGATCAACAAAAGTTTTTAAATTTAATTTATTTATCTTATAATTTTAACAAAATTCCAATTCAACAGAAAACTTCTCTAACAAGTCTAACGATTAGAAAACACTTTGTTTACCACTGTTGGTAGCCAGGTGGATGTGGATAGCCTGGTTGTGGTGGTTGCTGTTGCTGATGTTGTTGCATTTGTGCATAGCTACCTGGATATGTTCCATATTGTTGTGGACCTTGCGGGAAATTTTGATAATTATACGGATCTGAAAGAAAAATATTAAATTATTGGCAATATTTTGAAGCATTAGTCTTATAATATACGGTCGTAACATAAAAGTTGGTAAATTTTCAGTTTAAACCACTAAACAGGTAAAGACGTGAAGATTATATAAGTAAAGAGACAGTAAATTTAAATTACCCAATTTTTTTTACATGCGTTCTTTTTTTACACATTTTCACTTTATCACGATTCAGAAAAAAATATTTTCCTATCTTTTGCCACACGATATGTGCTTTATTAAATTCTTCTTTATCAATCCATCTGTTAGCAATTAATTTTAAACCTTAAATCTTCAAGTTCCGTTATACTAGTAAACTAGTCATTCATAGGATAACTATTTGGAAATGATTTCCGATTCCCATAAGACTTTGACTTTTTGTTTATCATAATATTTTTAAAAATCAGAAAAATTCTTTGAAAAGGATACACAAATAAGAATTGTTTAATAACTATAAATTCTACGGAATGTTTGTTTTTGAAATGAAATCTAACACAAGACAGCGGAGTTTGGTTAGATTTTATCTGAAGATAAACTACTACCGCTGATTTTTTAAAGGGAACCTCATGAAACATATGTAATAACGATGAAAGCGAAGACCTGATATATACTTACTTGATGGATACGGCAAAGTTGCATATGGATTGAAACTCTGAGGCATTGGTGGCGGTACATAAGTTGGGTAAGGAGTTACTGTTGATGCTCCGTACGGAATAGGCATGCCGTGCATTTGAGTTGGATATGGTATGTTTGGTTGTGTTTGAACAGCCGCCGGTGCTGCAGGTGTCGGTTCTAAATAATACAAAACACTAACATAACACAAAACTATAACAAACAACAAATTTACGTTAATTTACCATTTGATCCATAATGAGATGGTATTGTAGGAATAGTTGAAGCCTGCCGACCGCTTTCCTTTGTTAAATCTTTTAGGAGTTCTTCCTTTTCAGCTTTGCGAGCAAAACAGAAATCGGATATTTTGTTTTGGAACATTACCAGAAGCTATACAAATGGTATAAAAAAATATAATTATAATTCTGAAAAATTCCCCGATTGCGCAATTTACCTGCGTTAGATCATTATAAAATTTAGTTCCTTCGTTTAAATTATTTTGAAGTTGAATAAAATTGTCATATGCACTTGCTAATTCACTTAGGAATGTATCCCTTGAACCAGTTCCAGCGCCAGTTTCAGCTGAAAACTGCTTGTGAGCTGATTGAATTTCACTCACCAAACTCTCCTGACGTACGATACTATCTAGAACTTGTGTCTGCAGAGGACCTAACACCTTTCCAATATGAGTAACTGACAACACTGGTTCATTAATAGCTCCATCCTGTGCCAATGCTTGAAGAAATTGATCTTTCATATCAAGAGTTGCAGATTTTAGTTCCAATTCAATAACATCACGTTCTGCCTTAACAGTTTCAACATTTTCCATAAGTTGCCTCAATGTTTGAGCAGAAGAACAATGTGACACATTTGCTCCATTTCCACTAGGAATCTCAGCATCAATTTCATCGGGACCCTTTGAAAGCAGTTCTATACCGCGAACATGCATATCGAATTTCTCCCGAACAACTTTATCAGCTTGAACAGCATTATTGATAATTTCTCTGTATTTGCTGGCATTTGATCGAAACATTTCTGTTAATTTCTCGGAAGGAGTACGAGTCCATCGTACCTTAAATTGAGAACGGAGTTGATTATCCGAATCTCTTTCCTCATTGTACATACGTTCGGCTTCGTCTAAAATTTCTCTATTTCTATTAAGAAGTTCTGGCAATTCAGTAATTAAAGTACGAATTGATTGAACACCACCTTTCTCTTTGACACTGTTGGCCTTTTCTAATAGAGATGGTGGAAGCGAACCAGTACTAGCAACTTCTATGGCTGCTGGTAAATTTAAACTCGCCAATACACCGTTCAAAGTTTGTGTTGCCTCTCTCAATTTCATAATTTCACCATTAACAAATTCATTCTTTCGTGCATCGCATGCTGTTATGGCTTGATGCAGTGCAACCGGAACGAGAGCACTAAATAGATCTTTGTTACTCTGGCCTAAACGTGATGGCAATGGAAGCGGTTTGGCTAACGCGGCTTTACCTGGCAAATCTAAACTTTTTATATCGGGAATCATTTCATTATATATCATATCATTGTCCTTCTTTGATTCGACGAGATTGCGTTGAGCTTTCGTCGCATACGTTTCAAACAGATTTGCTTTTCCTGAACGGGATTGTGCTGCTTTGAATAGTTCAACAGCTTGCTGGAGTCGTGCGATTTCTTCACCAACTCTTTTGCTACTTCGACAAACTAAACTTTGATACAGTTGAGTAATAGCATGGAAACCGGCTTGTTTACCTGCAATCTAAAATTAAATCGACAAGTAGAATTATGTTAAGTAGAGATTGAAGTTGTTTTTTGTATAAAATTTTCACATACTGTTGGTATCCAATCTTTATCCCACAGTGATCGAACTGATTCCTTTTGTACACCACGCTGAACTTCAGCATAGGACTCCTCACATTGACATGCCAACTTTGCAATTACCAATTCTTTCATGTTATCTATACGATCCAAAACAAAGTTATTAAATTCAGGATTTTAATTTTATTCTATTAAAAAAAACCTCGAATTGCCTTTATAACAAAAACCTCCTGTGCTTGAGCAATCATTAAATTCGCCAACACGTTAAGAGTTTCGGGATTTAGATCGGGTGTTGGTTCCTGTGGTATCACCGCTGGTGTTACACCTTTAAGGTAGTTAAATATTCCGGCACTTTGTTGATATAGTTTTGTGGCTAATTTTAAACCGTCGTCACTCTCCATACTTTGTGAGGCCGCAACAGCACTTTGAAGAGCCGCGATATTAAAAAGAACACAAATTTTTTCATATGCCAAAGATGTTAGCGCTGTAGAAAATTCTTAG
The DNA here is from genome assembly GCA_026745375.1 of Platyura marginata. Classification (NCBI taxonomy): domain Eukaryota; kingdom Metazoa; phylum Arthropoda; class Insecta; order Diptera; family Keroplatidae; genus Platyura; species Platyura marginata. Next base: position 26,866 of record JANSTT010005559.1, read on the forward strand.
ATAACGGGAAAAGTTTAGAAATATTTATTCAAAAATTTTACTTAAACTAATTCGTCCACCAAAAATTGATCCTTTATCAAAGGCATCCTTCCATTTAAATGGTATTTGAAGTTCATGAGCCGGAATTTTGGTTTCCAAACCGCTCAATTGATCATAGTAACTACAATACGAACAAGTTAATTAGCATATCTTATTATTTGACTACACTCTTTCGTCATCAACAATTTATTAATCGGTACGATGACTCACAGCAAAACTTAAATTTGTTTCTCTCGTTTGATAAAATGAATATGAAAATATTACTCACCTATAGATAATCTCCAATGAAGATTCATATTTTTCAAAAACCTTCCAAATAGCTGTATTTCTTAATTTGCTAAATTCGCTAATTGCATCAGCATAATCAGGTGCATTTTCCACAGCAGAATGATTGTACGCACTTTGGATCAGATTTTTCAGCGGTTTTATCACATCCACTTCAGACGGTTTTTTTAGTGGAACAACTAAAAGTTCAGTCATTTTGAGAAGTTTTTAAATTGGTTTAATGGTATAATAAAAAATTGTCCGTAAACAGCAAGGAATTCCAAAGTCCAGACAATTTCGTCAAACACAAAAGATCACCACCAACTTTCTGAAAAAATGGTCGAATTTTGACACAGTTCAACAATGTTGCCGACTTTATTTTTAAAATCATAAAAAGCGATACTGAAGTAAAATTTCACCACTAACAAAAACTTTACCTGGATCTAACATAATATTTTTCATCATGTGGCAACATTAAACAACGACATTTTGACATTTTCCAATTTTCCATCCTACCTTCTCTTGCCCAAAACAAACAATTTAATAAATAAATATAATTTACAACTAAATGAAGTGTTATTGCAAGTATAAATGTTTGACTCCAGAAGATTAGAAGAGAACGATTACATTACAACCCCAGAATCTGGAGATACATTAGAAAATTGGTTTTCATCTCCATCTAGTAGTGTTGGTCGTAGCAGTATCAGTTCGATTCCCTGGGCTGAAGATGCGATCAATCAAAATAAAGATGAATGGGAAAAAATTGAAAGAATTTTCTACGGCGAGGAGAAATTACCAGCCGAACCAAAGTTGAGGAATGAATTTATAGAATGGATGGACAAATTTCCACATTTACGTATTGCTGGCAAACAAATTTTGTTGCACTTTGATTGCAGTGCTGTTCCTAGTAATGAGCATTACGAGGAAATAATAGCAATCGATCCACCAACTGTGGGACGATCGAACAAATCTATATATAGTTATTTTTATAATAAAAATCCTATCCCAAGGGAAACGGCAAGTGCATATAGAAATCAATATGATTATTATACTACAACTAGAGAAACAAATCATGTTCAAGATTTAACTATTCAACTAGGAAAATGTTTACGAATTACGTCGGGCCCATCATTATTAAGGCGCGATTCCACTAGAGATGAATTTCGAACAATTTATCGAAATGACGAAGTGTCTCGAAAAGATTCGTTGATACCGCTAATCAAAGAAGAAGATCCAATACGAGTAACTTCTGTTAAAAGTGACATGTATAATAGGCCAAAAGCCTACGTTACACAACCTTATCCGTTGCATAGCCAATTGTATTTAAATTCTCTAAGTAGATCCGGAAATCTTTCGAATAGTTCAATTAAAATGCCGCCGATTTTGAATTTAGAAATGATTGAAAATTCAGCAAGAATTGAGAGGACAAGACGAAACTCAATGAATCCGATAAAAGGAAGAGTTTCGTTGCCATCCATTAAATTTGTTGCACCGCTACAAACCAAAAAGTTCGACAGACCCATATCACTGATTAATAACAATATTGAAATTGTTAAATTAAAACATCGAAATATTACGGCGAAAATTCTGGAAGTAGACAATTGATTGGAAGAATATTATTTATGTGTTATCAAAGTTATTGTACATAAATCTATTTTTAATAAATTATATCTGGTTAATTTCGCTGTTTTTGCTAGTAAAAGTTTAACTGAATACATAAATTAAGTTTTCCTTCAGATATCAACAAACTTCTTTCTGCTAACGGAAAATATAATAATGTGAAACCATTTCTACGTAGTCACCTTTTGTCTATATTTGTGCGGCTAACTGCATTTATTGACCTGACCTGATTAAAATGTCTTTTTATAAAATATTTAGTACTATCAACTACTAAGCAACTTTCATACGTGCTCCATTGTAATTTTGTAATGAGTTCATACAGTTGGCACTTTTTCATGGTTTTCAGTAAATATACTCAATATCGAACTACATCCAGGATAACAAACATAATGTGTTCGAACTATTTGTCTATTTCCAATTGTATTTTGTACAACCACGCTACGAAGTGCTTCTTTCAAAGCATCTTCAATACATAACGATTCTAATTCCTTAGGAATATATTTAACTTTATCAATATCCATCCCATTTATCTGAAAAATCAAGAAAATAGGATCAAAAAGCAAAATCACAAAAAATTTACCTTAAAATTAAGATCTAGTTCGTAGTTATGATCAACCACCGGCCATGTTTGTTCCAACACATCCAAATCCCATTTTATTCGATCTGTATCGATATTGAGACGATTTGGTGCTGCCAGAAATTGTGACCAAAGTTCGGAAGCAAAATGTGGTGCCATTGGTGACATCATTACTAACAGATTGGCTAAAGTGAGCTCGTATTGTTTTCCATATTTTATTAATTCTTTGGGTGATTTCTGGTCCCCAAAAAAGAAGCAGAAAATATACAAATCAACATACAAATCAAAAGTAACTCTTACTCGTATGGAATTCGTTAATCCTTGCATTTTGGATATGGCAACACTTAGTTGATGAGAAAATTTGTAGTTAAATGTTGTCCCTTTGATGTAGTAATTCCGAGCATCAAACATTTTAAGTTCTTTCTCTTGGAAATCAGGAGTTTCGATAATGCCAATGTCATCAGTCGATGTTGAACGGATAGAATTAAAGTCATTCAATGTTACCCAAAGACGTTTTTGCCAATTTAGAATGCCGGGAAAGGCTAACAATAATTTGTTTACTTAGAATTAACCTCTAAATATTAGAATTATAACAAAAACTTACTCCGTCTGGACCAATTGCGATGACTTGTCGGTGCCACATCGCCCAACATTATTAAACGAACTGTATCACAGCTAAGTTCGGCTATAACATCAGTCGGATCAGCACCATTATGTTTTGACTTAGACATTTTTTCCCACTGCATAATTACCGGGTGGCCGGTCGATTTTTCACGCGCTTGATTTTTCTTTTCATTAACAATTTCCACTTCATGTTCACACAAATATTTTCCAGTTCCTTTAATACGATACGAACGTCCCATTACCATTCCTTGAACTAAAAGTCTTTGGAATGGTTCGGCTTGTCCACATAGACCAATGCTATGCAAAAAATGATTAATAAATCTGGCATAATACAGATGAAGCACAGCATGTTCTTTTCCTCCAATATATAGATCGACTGGCATTAGTTTTGTGGCCAAAGTGGGATCAAACATTTCTTGAGTATTTTTTGAATCTAAGTAACGTAGGAAATACCACGAACTATCAACAAATGTATCCATAGTGTCTGATTCTCGTTGGGCATTTGTATTGCCGCACTGGGGACATGTTGCTTGATTTCCACTGCTAGGATCTGGTAATCTGACAGGCAAATCAGATTCTTTTACCGGAATAGCACCACATTGTTTGCAGTGAATTATAGGAATAGGAGTTCCCCAGTATCGTTGTCTTGATATTAACCAATCTTTAAGTTTGGAACTGACCAAATATCCTCCAATGTTTAATTTCTGAGCAAGACCTAATACTCGTTCTCGACTTCGCAGATTATTTTCTGTGCTTTCTGTTTTGTTATATGATATCTTAAATTGGTTTGCAATTACTCTATCACTTTCCTTAACACGCGGCACTCCCAGGTACGTATCACAATCAGGTGGAAATACAAATTCATCACTTACGACAATAACCGAAAGTTGAGCACCACTATCAAATGGATTTATAACATTCAAATCTATTAGCATTCCTACACTTCCATTTCTATTCAAAATGTGATCTTTTCGAATTGCTATAAATCCAGCCCACTCAAGATATTCAGGATTTTCTGTCCAAACCGAAATAGTTTTAATAGTGTCCGATTGCATACTCTTAACTTCTAAATCAAATCTGTAACCATTACATTCGCCAATCCAATGTTTTTGTAAATTAACAATATCCTTCCAGTCTACCAATGTAGGATGGGCAAGACCGTCAAATAAAGCTTTAGCAAATTTGGTCGTTTTAATGAACCATTGTTTTAGTAATTTTTTTTCAACCTTAGCACCAGATCGCCATGAGCATCCCTTCTCATCGACTTGTTCATCGGCCAAAACTGTTTTATCGACGGGATCCCAATTTACTAAAGCCTTAAAATTTACAAAAAAAATTTGTCAAACAGACAATAACTCTTAAGTATACTAACTTCCTTCTGATAGACCAAACCAGCTTTATGTATTTTTAAAAACAGCATCTGTGTCCACTTATAATATCTAGGATCACACGTTGCAAGCTCTCTACTCCAATCAAATGAAAAGCCCAATGTCTGTAGTTGTTCTTTCATGTTTGCGATGTTTTGCTGGGTCCATTTATCGGCGGCGATATTTCGTTCCATTGCAGCATTTTCGGCCGGTAAACCAAATGCATCCCAACCCATCGGATGCAATACATTTTTTCCATTCAAACGATAAAATCGAGCCATTGCATCACTAATTGTATAGACCCGAACGTGTCCCATATGCAAATTACCCGATGGATATGGAAACATTGAGAGCACATAGTATTTGGGTAGTGTTTTGGTGGCATCAAAATTATTGGAGCCTAATTTATTTTTCCATTTTTTTTCGATGTCATGTTTTATTTTTGTTGTTAGATCTTTGTGCTAAAAGGAATCATAGAATTTCTTTACTTAATTTGTTTAGTCCGTCCTTCTAACAAATGTTACCTCTAAACCTGCGAATCCACTTAAAGCACATCGTAATCCTGAGTGTTTTATACTTGCTTTATATAAAAAAATTAAATTCATAACCAATTCCTTTTTTAACCAAAAAAAACATTTATTTTATTCTAACAGTAAAACGCCCTTCTCGTTCTAACATACTAATTATTTCGCGATTTATATGTTCTTTTAAGTAGAAACCACTATATGTAAAAAACAGTATAGTTGCCATTATTTTTATACGATTTTTCGAGTCGAATGTTTAAATTTTCCTTCCCGAGACGACCATAAGGCACAAAAAAAGGAGATTTTGCCACTGATGGGATCAGACCGATCAGTCCTTTTACAGTGTCAGTAGAAAATGAATTTCACCAAAACGTATCATATATGTATATGTACATATCTGGAAAGGTATGTACCTGGTATATTACATAATCAGATACTCTCACCGAATCCAAGTACCCAATATTAACAACGAATAGTATTCAAGTTTTTTATTTTTCATTCCATTTTTCGCTAAATTTACTAGCTTTTATAATTACTGATAGTTTTTAACGAAATCCAAATTTAATCCCATTAATTACCACTCTATGGTTGATTTTAATTTAAACTAACCATAAGCTAGGATTGGATTCCTTTTATATATACCAATTATATTTTGATTTTAAATATATGTATGTTATAATATTAGTATACAAGACAAAGCATAAATATAAAATATATTTTAAGCCAAAAGTAATGTAATTATAAAAGTGTTAAGGTATAAAACGCGAAAAATATCATCATTAACTAGCTTGCACACAATCGCTCTTCAGATTAGCAGAAACATACTGTGGCTATAATATAAAATTATTTTTTAAAAAAACAATGTGATTCAAATTACTGTAAATTTACACTTACAGTACAGTACCAAACATTAAACGGTTTGAATATCCAACGTGATAGGAAATTCATTCTAGATGTAGGTGCAATACAGTGCATATGCAAATGTTTCACAGATGTAAATGGTGGCCAATGAAATCCAAATGAAGCCACATCAGAAGCTAGCCCTTCTTTCTCAAGATGATTCTTTAATTCTGTTTCCATTTCAAACACTGAAAAGTAGAATTCTCTAAATTCAAAATATTATACTAAAATTTATATATAAATTATACATAATGGCCTGTCTGATGATTTTAGTTTAGTTGCATCCTGAATGTGTTTCTTTGGTATTGCTAAGTAGTGATGATCAGAAGCTGGACGAATATCTTTTATTATTACAATATTATCATTTTGAAATAATATCTCCTTTTCTTCAGTAATGATATTACAAAAAATACATTTAGTTTGTGACATTTTTTAATAAAGAATTTAAAGAAAATCAACGACTACAGCAAATTTTACAAAAAAAAATTGTTTTGACACCAAAAAGTCATTATAAATCAATTGTTTCGTCAACGTCAACTACAATTTGACATTTCAAATAAAACTCTCATACAAATTCGGAAAAAGTCTCAACAAAACTAAGATTTTGTGTTTTAATTATTTATTACAATTAATTAATTGATAAGTAATTAGAATGCCTATTTTATATAATACTGGTGATTGGTTTACATTACGACCTGGAATTACATACAGGTAAGATTTCCTGCAACATGGGCCAAAAGGTTTATCATTTATCAAGTATTAGGGCGGTGATTTTGTCCTTTTATTTATATAACAAACAGTCTTATCAAATTTAAACATACTAATGTCTAATCTCCAATGTCTTATTCAATGGTAATAAAAACGGTAATAAAAACTACACCCTGGTCTCAATTCTTATAAACATTTACATAGAAATTATTATTAACAAATATAGCAAAACATATTAACCTCTTCAGGGATATTGACACATATGTTTATGTTTACTTTTTGTATCAAAATTATCGTTAGAATTAAAAATAAAAAGAAAAAAATCCAAAATTAAAAATTCGTCCTTGAAGAGGTTAATTTGCTATAAAAATGCTATCAACTTTCATTGCAGAAAATGTGAACTCTACTCAATGGCATGGCCACCAGAAACTGATCTTGAACAAATGATTGTTTCTGCTGCACCATATGGCGGTCCAATGGCTATAGTCAGGGATCCAAAGCAATTTACCAAAGTAACTGTATCAGGAAAACCAATCATTAGAATATTCACATCTGCGGGGCATTTAATATCCACAATCAATGTATGATCACCAATAATTTAGAGAAAATAAATGTTTTAATTTAAATGTGATTTGTTTCAAGTGGAACAGCGGAACTTTGCTTGCTTTAGGCTGGTCGGATGCTGAAGAACTTCTGGGTGTACAAGACGATGGGCTTGTTTTAATTTATGATATGTATGGTAATTATCAACATACATTTAGTATGGGACAAGAGGCTAAGGATACTAAAGTATTAAATATTAAATTATTTCAATAGAATTTTAATTGATTTTTTTATTTAAATAGATTATTGACGCGAAAATTTTTCCATCCAGTTCTGGTACTGGAGTAGCAGTGATGACAACAAATTATCGTGTATTTTTAATCAACAGTATCAAAGAACCAAAGAATAGGCAACTTCCAGAAATGCCAAGTACATTTTTTTTATTAAATACAGACAGAATTTTTTCAAATGTCTATTATCTTTAGAATTAACAGCACAACCAACATGTTGGGAAACAATAACGGAAGATCGAAATACATACTGTCTCGTTGCCCGGGAAAAAGAAGTATTTAAATTACGTCAAGGTGATAGTGTTTGTTCAATGCCAAGTTTATCGTTTGAAAAAGATTTCAAAAGTTTAATTGCTATGTCTCTTTCCTATAATCATAAGTATTTAGCATGTTATACAAATAACGGAGTTATTTGGATGGGAACATCCGATTTAAAAACTAAATATTGTGAATTTGATACTGGCAGAATTGAACGACCAAAACAAATTGCTTGGTATGTTCTTTTTATAGCATCAGAATCTTACAGAAAATAATATTGTTTTGTTTAGGATTTTAGATTGTGAAACCAATCGCACAGCCGATGCCTTAGTTATTACATATCCGTCTCTGCTGCTGGTTATCAGTATAGCCGGTGATGTCAATGTCTACACATATGATCCGGCGATATTTTTAATACCGGAAATGGATGGAGTGCGAATTTTAACAAATAGCTATCATGAAATGATACAAAAAGTTCCAAAATGTGTGAATAATATTTTTGCCATCAATAGTCAAGAACCGTCTAGTTGGCTATTTGAAGCGCACAAAAAGTTTACCGTACGATATTTAAATTGCTAAATAATTTTTTTTTTATTTCATTTTGTTTAAGGATAAAAGTCATCAATCCGATGAATATTTATGTTTAATAAAAAATAACTTAGAAATGGCCGTTAGTGAATGTATCGATGCAGCTGGATATGAATTTGATACGGAAACACAGAAAAGTTTGATACGAGCTGCAAATTTTGGCAAAGCATTTATATCCGCTCATAATCCAGATGAGTATATTAGTATGTGTCGAATACTAAGGGTACTTAATGCTATTAGATATCAAAATATTGGCATTCCGCTGACATACAAACAGTAAGTATTATTGGTTGTCTGTCTGGCTGGCTATGATGATTAGACTAGTCGATATGTGATAATGTTGTTGTTCGTAAAATGACCAGAGATCTTACAATAAAAAAAAAATTCGATTTTAGATTCAATCATCTTAAACCAAATGTTATATTGGATCGATTAGTTTTTAGAAAACACTACGGCCTAGCGATACATATTGCCAAACATCTAAAACTTCCGGAATCACGAATATTGGAACACTGGGCATTTCATAAAGTTATGTATGACAAAGGTAATGACATAAAAATATCCTCTCTATGAAACGTTACATAAATAGAAAATTTTTGGATAAATTTCAGATGATGAAGAAGTGGCCCGAAAAATATCCGAGAAATTTAAAAATCCAACAGTACAAGGTATTTCGTTTTGTAATATTGCCAAAAAAGCACAGGAAATTGGTAGAAAAAAATTGGCCATTAAAGTAAAAGAAAATAAGTTATTTTTTGAATACATTTTTTCCGATAAAATTAAATTCTAGTTATTAGAATTGGAACCAAAATCAAGCTTACAAGTACCATTGTTGCTAAAGCTTGGTGAAAACAAAAAAGCCCTCCTTAGCGCAACACAATCGGGTGATACAGATTTAGTGTACACGGTACTACTTCAGCTAAAAGAAACTACACAATTGGCAGATTTTCAAATGATAATCCGAAAATTTGCTATGGCACAAAATTTGTACAAAAAATATTGTCAACTCTATAGTAAATCTGCTCTTCAAGAAATATACACACAAGAAGATGATTTTTTGGCGCAAGCTGAATTTGCTTTACGTGATGGAATTGAGGTAAAACATTTTTTTTTGTTTTACCATGGTTTGATTTAAAAATATTTTGTGACAGAATTCCAGTATTGTTTCATCGTTGCCAATTGCAGCAAATGCATACAAAAAAGGACACAAATATTTAGAAGCTGATCTCTGTGATGATACACGAAAATTATTGAAACAACAACAGACTATGGCAGATAAGTTAGCATCTTTGTTTACTATGCATACATGTACATTTCTACTGACTAAATAATTTATAGATATACAACATTTCAATCACAACAATTTTACGGTCTATCTGTACATGATACAATAAAACGTTTACTAACAGTTGGCGATCTTAAACAAGCTGAAAAAATGAAAAATGAATACAAAGTTCAGGACAGACGATACTGGTGGATTCGTATTCATGTATTGGCCGAACATTTTCAATGGGATGAGCTGGAGAAATTTTCCAAATCGAAAAAAAGTCCAATTGGATTTGAACCATTTGTTGAAGTATGCCTAAAACACAATAATATATATGAGGCGAAAAAATATCTGCACAAATGCAGAGATGATCGCAAAATTAAATGGTACATTCGAGCTGGGTGAGTATTTTAATTTTGACTTTGAATACATATTTGCAATCAATATTTAATGATTATATTGAAAAAAGACTGGCTCAGGAAGCGGCCGCAACTGCTTTCGGACTAAAAGATATTCAAAGTTTATGGACTGTTCATATGAATGCAAACAAAATGAACGATCGAACTTTAGTGGCTAACGTTGAAAATTACATTGCCCAACTTTCTACTAAAAAATAATTATTTATTAAAAATAGATGTAACTTATTTACTAATATATGTAAATGTACGAACAATATACCTAAATAAATAAGTTCGAGTTTAATTTTAAAATTAACGATTGAATAGTGTTGGTATGTTTTGGTGAAATTTACAGGTCTCACTTGTAATTTTATTTGTAATTAATTTCACCTCGCCTTGTCAAAAGCATTTTATTTATTAGCGTTCGGTGTTCATTTATTAAATATTTGTTTGTAAGTTTTTGGAATACAACATAAGTAAAATTTAAGTACTTAATAAAGTATGGGTATCATTATGTTGCAATATACTATACATAAATACAAATAAGAAAAAGTGGACAAAAACAGCAAATCTAAAAAAAAACATTTTTTAATAACAATATTTAAAAAACAAAATTAAAATTATTCTTTCTTCTTACCAATATTTTGTTTCTTTTCGTCTGAATAAAAAACAGTTTATATTATTATATTGATGTTATATGAGCAGAAACATAGTACCTACAGTACATGATAAATTTGTAGACACAATTTAAAAAAGATACAAAAACTTGACACGACGACATGACGAAGTAACGACAGAAAAACGATGAGTACGAGTGATGTTAAATGGTGCGCAAATTCCTATAGAAAGGTGAAAGAAAAACAAACCCCCTTACGACGATGCTTAATGGAGATCGAAATGAACTGATGATTGTCCAAATATAATAATAAATATAATATTAGTGGTTAATTAAAAAATTGTGTAAATTAGCTACATTACATAGGTATTTAGATAAAAAAACTTTTAATACTGTTTAATGAATTTATTGACCATGATTTAGCTAGTTTCTGTTCATTAATTTCTTGGTTTTTTTAAATATGCACAGGTAGGTATTTTTTTTTCGTTTAAGTTTTAAGATATTAACAAATTTGCATTAAAATTAGCAATTTTCACAGTAAACGTATTTTTTTTTATTTATGTATTAAGGGCATTATTGAACAAATACACAATATTTATATATATGAATTAGTTGACAGATATTTTTTTTAAATAGTAAAAACATGAAACAAACCATGATTTGCTGCTGTATGTTTTTTGTTTATTAGTTTCTTTTTTATCTTTAAAGCTGGGAAAAAATCAACATTTCATCAACTCTTTTAACATTTATTTATTTTTATTTTAACATTTAATATTTATATTAGTTAACGCTTACAAATATACATACATACTCGTATGTAGGTATGTAGTTTTTAATAAAGAAGTGACTATAAACTAAATGACTAGTAAATTATAGCGACAAAAAAAAAATAACACATAAAACTACTACTTCAGTGTGGATTAAAAATATAGTATTAATATTAATTCAAATAGGTTCTTTTTTTAAATCTTAAATATAAAGAACCAACTAATTAAAAAAGTAAATTGAATTATGCTTTGTAAAAATATTTAACAAACAATCTAACTAGAGTTTAATGTTTTACACAATTTAGAAGTGTACATTTTTTTTCAACATTTCGATTGAAGTTCGCTTTTCATTTAACTCGCGCTTTTTATTTTGCAGAAATATATCTGTTCAAATCCATTTTCGACTTAAGTACATTTATCTGTCATCTTTGATTTAACCGATTTCACCATTTAGGTGAACTTCCCACTTTAAAAGTCAATACCTGCGTCACTAAACCTACTAAAACTAAAGTATATTTGTGACGAATAAGGAAATCAATAGATTTTGCATCAGTGATGTTTCTCCATGTCAGCGTTCTCAATAATATCCAACAACAAAATGAAAATTAATGGAAACGTTTTGGGTTCTTCATACAATTGAAGTAATTATCGAAGTCACGACAAGCCAGAACCTTTGGCAGTCCTTATTATTCAAAAAATCATAATAACTCAATAAATTGTTCAGAGTTTTTATGCCACCTTTATTCCATGGGATTCCATAGTATAATCTGGCTTGTAATATTCGCAGTTTAAATAAACAGTTGATTTAATTTTAATAGATATATTATATGCATGTACTATTGAGAGAACAAACTTGCCAAAAATGAAAATCAAAATATTAGAATAGTAAATTTTTGCTCATATTTTAATAGAATAATTGAAATCATCATTTTAATTTTAACTCTTCAGTGGCCGATTTTTTCACATAAAAACCACATGTCTAAATTATATAATAGAAACAGAATCATTGCACCACCCCAAATCTATTTTGAATGAGTTATAATAGCACTATCTAAGACAAAAATTTAAAATACCAAAATAAAATCAATAAAAAAAAACTTTTAAAATATGACTAATTTAATGAACAAAAAGGAACTTAATTGATGAATGAATTCTCACTACTTTTTTGCTATCGATTATCGTATTTTTTGCTTCCTGAATTTGTCGCTCGCGAAAAGTGCGCCATTTGCACCATAGTAGAACCGGCCCTGTGGAAAAAACCAAATAATGCGTATTTTTAATAAAATAATTTCACATTTTCTCTTCGTTTACTTTAGTCGTTTGAGCATAACTATTTAACGAGAAAAAATATTTATACTAAAAAAATTATTTAAAAAAAAATGTATAACGATTTGTCATGCTATAATACAATAGTTTGAGTACCAAGTATATACATACAAGGTGTCTCGTCTGACGACGTAAATATTTTCAGGGTGTGTTCCTATGATCAATCTGAGCAAACAATTGTGGAAGATAGACGAATTATGGATCGTTGGAAGTGGAGCGATTTTAAGTTTCAGGATGAAAACCATGTATACTTTTGTACCTGCTATAGAACAGCAAAGAAATGAAAAAATTTAAGTGGGATGCATATAAAAGAATAATAATAATAAAATTTAAATGATGTAGAATTTGGAGAAAAAGGACCTTTTCTTTAACATTTCGTACATTTTTTGAATTTTAAAATTTTACCGCTATTTTATTGAAACAGTATTCCATGGTTTATTGACCCAAAAATGAGAAAGGGAACATTAATATCACCTAGAATTTTGAATCGTCTTTTTAGGAGTATACCAGAATATACGAGGTTTTTATGTCTAAAACTTAAAATTAGTACCTTCTTAACGTTTAATTTGAAACATCCACCCCTACTCTCATCCTCTTACAACTTAAATTGATCACAGAATACAGTTCCTATCAGTACCATTTATGACGGATGTATGTATATATAACCAACGTTAATACAGGAATATGGTATAGGAATATAACGCTTAATGGATATAGTGTCAACAGCTCAACAAACTAAAGTAATAAATGAACTACAATTTTGTTTGCCAAAAATTAAAAGTTAAATTCGCATTTTCCAAACTTTTCGTTTTTGATATGTACGGTATTTTTCTATTTAATAAAACGAACGATTTAAAATTGAAACACGCCATAAATCGCACTCTAGTAGGTTTACAAAAAAAAAAAAAAAAAAAAAAAAAAAAAAAAAAAAAAAAGGTTTGTAAACAAAAAAAAAAAAAAAATACTAAGAAAAAAAAAAAAAAAAAAAAATTTGTATAAAAAAAAAA
>JANSTT010005559.1:40558-80080 GCA_026745375.1 Platyura marginata
CCCCCTTCTTTCTTTTCCTCTTAACTTTCCCACTAAAATTAAAATTTTTTACCCCAATTTAAAAAAAAAAAAAAAAAAAAAACAAAAAAAAAACAAAAAAAAAAAAAACAAAAAAAAAAAAAAAAAAAAAAAAAAACAAAACAAAAATGGGTTTGTAAACAATAAACAAACATATATACTAAGAAATAACAATAAAACATAAATTTTGTATATACAATAATAAGTGCTAAAATAGTTTTTGTTTTGTTTTTTAAACATTAAATAATAATTATTGCACAATAGTTGTGTGAAATAGAAAAAAAGCACCAGATATAGAGTTTTGTGCTTAAAATATTATGTTTTTTTTTAGTTTTGACATCTATTTTGAGACATAATATTGTCAACATAAATTGACATTTTTTTTATTTGTTTCTTAAATATTTTATTTTTTTTTAATGAAAAGTTATCTATTAAATAATTTATACAATTAGTTAAAATACAGAACAATAATAGAATAAAACGAAAATTCTCCTGAAAGTGATTAAAAGCTACAAATTGCTGGGTAACCAAAAAAAGTGATTAAACACACAGAATTATTATTGAACTTTCATCGGAAAAACTGAGTAATTTTCCATTACACTTAAATTTCGGTTCTATAAGTAAATGATTTCAATGTGAAAAATATACATATTTATATATATAGATATGTATATAATTGAAAATACACAAATTTAGAAATGGGGGAACATTTAAAAAACAAATTTTATTTATCCGACAACAGGGTGAACGGGTACGGTCAAAATAACAATTTTACAAATTACAAGAAAGATGGAGATATAATTCTGGAACCTACCAGTATATCTAAATGACGTCGTTTTCTTTTATTTTTAAGTATCGCACGATGATATAGTTTTGGTTTTATTGAACTTACTAGTTTAGTTCAATTACATTGTGGTCCAAATTTCAAGTGGAGGAGTTGAATGTTTTCAAAGTAGAAAAAGGGGCCTTTTTTAATATTTGTTCATTGAATGGGTGACAACACCAATTTTTCAAATAAATTGTAGGGTATTAAAAAAAGGGTTGGGGATATTCTCTATTTTAAATACCCGAACTAACATTTTACTAAAACGTAACCATAGAAAATCTCAAGTCACTTGGTTTTGCATTATATGTAGAGAAAACACTAAATGGAGGTGATATTTTGAAAAAAGCAAATGTAGCTTTTAATCCAATATGAATCATCATTGAAATTTACTTAATTACACCAAATTTAGATGTACACACTTTAAATATCAAGGACTTAAGCACAAATATTTTTATGTCACTTTTATTATGAATTATTTTTGTATTTTAAGAATTTTTTTTTACTGATTGTGTTTGATATCATATTTTTAATAATATTATTAGTTCTTTTCCCTTCAATTATATTTTTTAGTGTTTTATCTATTTTTGTCTTTTTTTTCATTGTCAAACAATAAAAAAGATTACTTAGGCCATCCTTTTATTACTTTTTTTTCTTGTGTATTTACAACCTCTTTTTGTAATTGATTTCAAATTTTTTTTTATTAAATACTTTTCCTGATTTTTTATATTTTTTTTTTTTACTTTTTAAATTATTCTTATTTACAACTGCTTTCGCATAAGCAGCGTCTTAAGTATAGGCTACGTTTCGTCAGTCGTTATGTTATCAACCCCCGAATTACTATTAAAATTAACATTTCTATTCATATTTGGGCTAATAGGTGTTAAAGGTAGTGTTGTGTCGTTGTTACTATTATTGTTGTTATTATTATTATTATTATTATTATTAATATTATTATTATTATTATTATTAATATTATTATTATTTTGGTGGTTCAATTGATTGATTTGTTGTTTTGGCGATGTGGCCGGTGTTAAAATACCCAAATTGACTAGACTAGGTAGGTTCATTTTAACACCAGTAACATCGCCCAATTTATCATTATTTGTATCGGGTAATAACTTGATTAATTTATTTGATGTCGTTGGTGCTATCAAATTTGATTTTGATGATTTTATTGATATCAAACCGAAACTATTTTTCATTGTGTTTCCACCATTTGTTTGATTTGTGGTTGAAATACTATTTGAATTTGGTGATAGCTGACTTTGGTTTATACTACTACAGCCCGATATGTTGCTAACACTTGACGGACTTATTGATCCAGAATGAGACATTGATGCAGATACAGTTGTTGCATTTAATGTATCGGTGGTTGAATTGTGTGCAATTAAGGAATGACTCTTAAGGCCTTGTGATGTTTTGTAACTTTTTCCGCAGTGACATTTGTATCCCTTGCGAACCCTGCGTATATTTAAGGATTTTTCTTTTAATTTTTTTTAATCAAAGAATTTCGTTTCATGCACCACCTACATACCAATGTGATGTAAATTTAAGAAATAATTTTTAATAAAAAAAAATATTTTGAAAGGAAAAATAGCTTAAACATTAAAATAAATTGTTAAAAAAAGAAAATAATAACAAAAGATCAATGTAAATATGTGTATCAAAAAGCATTCATAAAATAAATTACGATCGTCAGACCTACGATAATTCTGATTTTTCAAAAATTGTATGTACTTCAAACGATTTAGTTGTTTTGAAAATATTCTACATGTTACACATTACCAAAATTTGCAATATCTAGATTCTAGGACCACAACGAAAATTTGATACATAACAAAACATCAATTAAACCTGTAGTCATTTGGTTCAATTAAAGTATATTGTTCAAAGAACATGAACACAATTACCGTGCATTGAAAGGTGTCTTTGACAAATTTTTGAGTCAGTACAAGTGGAGAATTGGATACAATCACAAACTAAATCAACCAATCGGAAATTCTATATTCTGTATTTACAAAACATATAACTTTTAATAATGTAATTTTTCAAAAATGCTACACGACCCGGGTTTTACCCCCACCCAGGGTATCTCTACAAAAGTTCATTTTATTTTACATGAACCTTAATTAGTCTGTCAAACAACGACCCAACTATAATTAATTGCTGTATATGGTCCGACAAAATTATCAGCTACGAAAAAAATAATAAGCCCTAGGTCTTGTATGTGCTTCAAAATAAAGATAAAATTAATGCTTTTTGATATATGTACATTTGTATGCACAAAGTATAAGCAACGAAATTAGAAAAGAAAAATAATTAAGTTTAAAAGCAAAACAAAAAAAGACTCACTTTCCATCCTTTTTGTGACCGTTCTTGGAATGATATTTGATGCCATTCACATTCTTATATCGTTTTTTACAGCCAGGAACAGGACAAGCAAATGGTTTTTCATTCGACGAATTGTTACCTACAGATCCGGAATGCCTAAAAAACCAAGTTTTATTTAGGAAAAATGAAATTCAAGTTAAATTTTACCTGCTTCCGTATCGCATTATAAATTCGGAACTAAACTCTTCGGTAGTCCAGGAATCATTACTATCCTCTGATTCCGACACCATCATTTCATCTTCATCCATTTCACTGCCTATGTCTGTATAGTAATTATTTTTTTATATATATAATGAAGATCCAAAATAATATTGATTTTTCAATTTATTTACCTGTTGGTGTATTACTACGATTCGACGACGACATACTGTAGCTATGATGCTTTATAGCAAGTTTACGTTTTAGCTCCGCACCAGATGTCCCCAAAAAGGGACCCTCTTTGCGAGCCTCATCGGTTATAAATCGTAAAACATAACTGAGAGGAAGACATGACGGCTGTGATTGTTCTTTTTGTTCAATAACTTGTGGATCATAATCTAAGGAATAAGAAAAAGAATTTTTATAAAAAAAGTTTGTTTACATTTTTTTCAAAATTTTTAAAACTAGGCCACATTCAATTGCCGCCCATAAGGAGTAAAATAAACACAGGCGCTCAGCTGATCATTTTTCCGTAAAATCGATGACCTCGGATCGGGTTTATGTATTGACTAAATCAAACATTTTTACTTCCGCAATACAATGTATATTTGGATATTTCTAGATTAATTATTTATAATTTGTTGAAACGTACCTATATGTGTATCCTCAATATGTTGTATAAGGTCTCCCAAGCTTGGAAAAGTGATTCCGCAGCCATTAAATTTACAGATGTTGATCAAAAACACGGCCATATCCCTTCAGGTATGACTGCGGAATCAAAATGGTGCACTCTGGTTATTATGCAATTCCATCAGATTTATAAAATGTTCCAACTTGTGATCGATATGTATGCGACAAATAATTGTTGTTGATTTAATGATTTTATCTGTGATTAACTAATCGAAAATTTCTGAATAAATTGGTATTTCGAAAGAGTATTAAATTTGATTCTTGAAACTGCATTATCATCAGATCAGTGACATCTATTGATGAAATTTATAATTATCTAATTTTCATGTTATTAACAACTATTCTCTATAGAATAATTAAATAACAAAATATAATAAACAAAATCAAGCTAAATTTATTTTTAATAATTTAATAAGATTAATGATTGTAAAAATAAGCGTTAATTTGCAAAAAGAATTTACGCCATCTATTGGTTGCGATCTTAATGTTATTGCAGTATTAATTTGTTGCTAATTCCTTGGTTAGTATTTTTCTCACATTTTAGTTAATTTGCTTGAATTTATTTCACAAAAATTAGTTATTATTATTTACTTTGCCGTTCCATATATTAAACAATTAAACAAATAGGTCACCCAAAATGTCAATCACATATAAAATGTCATTTGGAACTTCCGTTTATATCGTTAACAATCGCCAAAAATCGTTTTCGAAAATGAACGGGTTCGTGTTCGGACATTGGTAAAATTTCACACCGCTACCTTGGCCGGTCTCAGTCTGTGTTATCATCTTCTGCCACTGTTCTTCGGTAAGTTGTCCGTAGTTCTTGTTTTTGTGTAAGTAAAAAATCTGTGATAATTGTGCTGTTAAATGCGTAATCTTTAACTAAAAAGTGGTAGCAATTAACAATTAAATGTTACTGGAAATATTGTGCATTGTATTTTAGTGAAAATTTGCAAAATTCTGTGATTAAAAATGATTCGCCCCAATTAGAAATTTTTTCTCTTTGAGAAAAATGACGGCCATTTTTATTCAATGACATTTTGGAAAAATTCTCAAGTTATTTAGAGAAAATAAACGAAAAGTACATCGTTTGTATATGTTTTTTCTGAAAATTATTTTAGTTGCACAAGGTAGAAGCCAACCCGTAATATTTTCAGTAACATTCAACCAAAAAGTTACGTATTCGCTGTTACGTAACTGGAAAAAAGATTGATTTTTTTCAGTGTCTGGAGTGAAATGATTTTCTATTTTAAAAAAACCTTCCAAGTTGGTTCCCTATTTAAATAAGATTTTCTCTGTTCTAGATTATCCGAGCACCAGAACAAACTAATCAGTCAAAAATGTTTGCATCAACAGCATCTCGACTTGCCCCAGTAGCCCGAAACATTGTAAGTTCAATTTCTAAACATTTTTCCTTTTATTTTCTAAATCTAGATCTAGATTATTAAAATACAACGACAAACATAAAAATTTCAATGTCTTTTCAGCTGATATATAATTACATAATTAAAAATGTCCCATCTCAAGATGATAATTTTCAAACATTTTTCATTGCATAACATTATTGTAATGTTATTTATTAGAGAATTTTTTTTTGTTTTCAACTACTACGGAAAGTTAATAGTTTTTTAAGAGATCAATATAGCATAAAAGACTAAAAATTTTACTACAATTAACAAAGTTGGCTATAATTGAAATTTTACAATTTTTCAGCAATTGTGGCCTTTTATTTAAAATAAAATAAGTAAATTGAAAACTACATCAAATTTAAACTGGTTTAATGTCTAAACGTTAACTTTTAATTTTTTTTGATTTCTTACATCGACTAAGACATTAAAGTCAATATTTATCTTTGTTAACAAGAAAGGATTACGCATGTCTATTTTGAAAAAAAGTAGCTAAAAATTGTGATTATAGAGAAAATTGACCGTAGACTTCGAAACAAACCTGAAAACAATCAAGTTACATAAGACGAAATTTTTTTGTTCTCTAAGTCTCCCCAATCCATCAATTTCACCTAAAAGTAAACAGACATTTTGTGATCTCAACTGAACTAAAATTTGACCCCCGAAAGGTGTGGAATTCACTTCTACAACATGAAATTTTGTTTATTGCAAGATTTCAGTATTCTATCTTTTACTTTGTGATTTAATGTAAACAATTCCCCATTTTAGATGGTTAATGGAACAAAGGCGTACTTACGACCATTAAGCAGTGCTGTCATTAGCCAAAGTCAGACATTAGCTGCCCAAAACACAACCCCAATTGCACTATTGCCACAAATCAGGTCATTCCAGACCTCACCAGTTACACGAGATATTGATTCCGCAGCTAAATTTATTGGTGCTGGAGCTGCCACAGTTGGTGTAGCTGGGTCCGGTGAGTCATCCAAATATGATTTATTTTAAATGTATGGTGTATTCTTTATCTGTAGTAAGATGAAAATGTAATTGTTCCTACATAATCTAATCAAAATTCCTTTAAACAGAAATTATTCGCCTAGCTTGTAAAAATCTTGCACTTGGGGCACACATACGAGTATTTGGTTACTCACTGATGTAATGCCTCGGGAAGGTCTGAGAAAAGGTGATTGCTCTACATTTTTGTGGTTAGAGATTAAAAAACATTTCCAGCCGGATGATTTTATAATTATAAGGCAGGGGGACAAGAAATTTCTGTACAAATCATTTTCCGTGTGATAATGAGCTGCACATTGATATCTCCTGTCACCAGCAATTTTAGTACAATATGCAAGCTGAATATTATTAGTTCAGAACTCAATTCAGACTAATCTTTTATAAGCTAAACGATAATTTCTGTACATTACTTTTGTTGTTTTTTCCTAATAAAATTACTTCCCCTCAGGTATTGGCATTGGTACTGTGTTTGGATCACTTATTAGTGGTTATTCAAGAAACCCATCCCTCAAACCACAATTATTTTCCTATGCAATTTTAGGTTTTGCTTTAGCTGAAGCAATGGGCCTATTTTGTTTGATGGTCGCATTTCTAATGCTATTTGCGCTTTAATTAATTGATTTATATTCATTTTTGTAAAAAGTGTGATTTTATCATAATATTTTCATTTTTTTTTTTTTTGACTTCCTAACCATACAATTGGTGGTAAAATTGTGTTGTATCGTTTTTTATGTATGTATAAGCATGTGAATATTAATTGTTTTGTTATTGTTACTACATCAACACATTAAACTCCATTTCTTACCAGTATACTCTGCCTTAAGTTAATAAAATTCATTTTTTCATTACATTTGTTGAAATATTTTTGTACTAAATAGAAAAATTTAAGATATTATGGAACATTTTGACAAAGAAAATGTCAGTACAAATTTAAAATGTGCTTCCAAAAAATTTAATTTGGGAATTTTTGGAAAACAATTTCAAAAATAACAAAATCAAATATTGATATTGGTTCTTGTTGCAATGCCACAGTCCAAGATGATATGGAAACATATTCTATGTGTAAAATACTCCATACCGCCATAGGAAATAAATCAGTCGCTCAACTTCTAAAACAGATACGAGCATATAACATAAAACGCCCCTATTATGCAATAAAGTGCATTATGAAAGTTTTTTTATTTTATGTTCGCTTTTTTCCCTTGATATGCGAGTATCACCAATCACCCTAATAGAAAAAAATGGAAAAATCTTGGATAGTAAAAAACTGAACATTTTATTATTAGAAGATAATTTTTTGTGTTGTTTTATCTCGAGGGTGAGTGGCTAGCATTTTACTTAAAAACAGTAAGTCCTCTCCCACACGTATACAATAGACTAACATTTTAGCCACGACTTACAATGAAATAACATAAAAAATAACTTGCTGTGGAAGTGATAAGAGACTGTGTAATATATATTGGAATAAATACAAATTCATTTCATCCCCCTATTATTTTGTGTCTATTGTTTGTGAGAAGAATTTTAATGTTCAGCAGGTTAGTGTTTTTCTATATTAATTCATTTGATTTTATAAACAAATTTTCTTTTGATTTTGTTAAATTTAAATTAATTTTCTTATTTTTTTTTTCATATAGGTGCTGGTATCGGAACAGTATTTGGTTCACTTATCATTGGTTATGCTAGAAATCCATCATTGAAACAACAATTGTTCTCCTATGCCATTCTTGGTTTTGCCTTGTCCGAGGCTATGGGTCTTTTCTGTCTTATGATGGCCTTCTTGCTGCTTTTCGCTTTCTAAGGAGGTGGTACCATTCATTAATAATATATTATATTGTTTACCGCAATTTAACATCTTTAAATTAACCAAAAAAAAAAAAAAAAACAAAGACAAACAATAAAAGCAAAATGTGTGTGCAGAATGGGAAACATCCATGGAACAATTATGATTGTCATCTCTTCTACTTCTTTATCGGTTTTTTATTATTGTTGTATCATTTATAATATATAATTATGCTGAATGTGATATCATTTTTATAAAATGTTGTAAAGCACACACGATTAATTATTGTTATTAAAAAAAAAAAATTATTGATAGAAAACTCAGTGCGAAACATGAAATCGTAAATAAATAAACAAAACAAAAATTTATGAAATTCTCAATTTGCTATCTATTTTTGACCATAATTCTTTCATGGTGTTTTTTCCATTTTTTAATTTTAAGTTATAAAATGCGAGTAGATAAAATTTATTAAAGAAAACTAATTTGGTTGTACATCATTAATTCTAAACGTGAAGTATTCCACATGTAAATCACGTCGTATGAATTGAAGTCGAAATTTATTGTACGTATGATACCTAAGTTACTTAAAACACTACATACAATAACTTTCGCCTTTTTTACGTACACAATTTAAACATATAATAAACAATATTAAAAATTAATTTAATTACCATAATTAGCGGGTAATCCTACATCTCAACGTGTGTGAAAAATCTATTGTAAACTTCGGCCGATTTAAGAGGATGTTACTGTAATGCATTAGAACGAAATAAAAAAAATAGAAAACATTGGTTTTTTAACCCTTTGCACATTTGTATAGTTAGATTAGAAATTGGGCTCGAACACGATCTTCCCGAAAATTTCCTACAAACTGATCCACTAGACTAGAAGATTGACATATACATGGCTCTGTTGTGGCGCGAAGGGAATTGAAAGGGTTAAATAACGTTATATTGACTAAAATATCATGAAGGAGACATTGGGTCTACCGCGGTTGTCGCCACCGATCGTTGAATGCACTTTTTTTATATTTTTGGTACCGGCGGTTTCGATAAATTAGAACGTAAAATATACTGTCATTGTCCCCGCTATGCAATTTGTGGTTTTTATATGTTGAAATTTATAAGTTATAAAAACAAAAATAAATTAAGAATTTTTTTTAATTTTTATTAGAATAAATTATTGAAATATATATATATATATATCGGTGTCTTATATCCAAAAAAACGAAAATTTTAAAACTGCTATACGGTTTTTTTATTTCAATGTTTTCTACTTAAATTAAAACAGACTGGATTTACACCATAAGTAACTACATTTCATTTTGTAGCCGTATTACAAAATTATAATTGAACTGACCCGTATAATTTTCGTCTACTAATATATAAATAAAAACTAAAGTCACGTCAAAAAGCCAACTTCGCATCTATTGAAGCCATATTTTTTTCTTTCAACACATCGTTTTCTACTGGAAGGTATGTTGCTTTCAATTCATTTTATAAAATTCTAAAATATTTCGACCATCTTTGTATATTTTATTCATTTTAAACTGCATTAAATATATTTAATATATTATCTGTTGTATTTACTATGTTGTGTTATATTTATTAATTGGAAAAACGTTTTTTCGGTGTTTTATAATGTAAGCTGCATGTGTTCTTGAAAGACGTGTAATGTTACATTTTTATTTAAATAGCTAGCTAAATTTCCTTTTTCTATTATTTTAGATTGGATAGAATTACTCGATACAGGGTAAGTGCGATTTTTTTTAGTTCTAACCAAAAAAAAAAACGAAATTTATCCTAAATTGTCTCAACTTCATAAATGATGATACCCCATGCACCACTCCGAATTTCATGTGGATAAATCAAATTTCATTACTGATTTTTATGAAGATTTTCTTTTAATAATTTATTAGTGTTTTTTTTTTAAATAATGAGTATTTTTCAGAGCATAAGTAAAACTATGCGAATTAAACTTATTCATTGGTATCGAAAGATCGCAAGATCTCAGATAGACCGATGATGTGACTTCAGATCAATCAATTTGATTTTGTTGCTAGGTCTATCCAAATTCATCAATATGGGAGCGTACCGCTACATGCAAGAGTTATATCGTAAGAAGCAGAGCGATGTTCTTAGATATCTACTTCGTATACGTGTCTGGCAATATCGTCAGCTAACAAAAATGTGCCGTTCACCGAGACCATCTCGTCCAGATAAGGCACGTCGACTTGGCTACAGAGCGAAACAGGGCTACGTCATCTATAGGATACGAGTACGTCGTGGTGGACGAAAACGTCCAGTACCAAAAGGTTGTACATATGGCAAACCAAAAAGTCACGGTGTAAACGAATTGAAACCATCTCGTTGTCTACAGTCTGTTGCTGAAGTAAGTCACTAGATTTTATTTTTTGTTTGTTTTGTTTTTAATCCCCAATACTCTAGTCGAATGATGATACAAATTTCTAAAACTTTGAATAAACATTGAAGATTTGAAATGTACGCCTTTCTTAGATGTCTGAAGATGTTTTTGATCAATTTAATAATTCTAGTACAATTGACATTCGACTAAAATCTATTTCTGTTTTAGGAACGTGTCGGTCGTAGACTTGGTGGCTTGAGAGTTTTAAACTCTTACTGGGTGTCTCAAGATTCTTCGTATAAATACTTTGAAGTTATCTTGGTTGATCCATCACACAATGCCATTCGTCGTGATCCAAAAATTAACTGGATTTGTAAGGCTGTCATGAAACATCGTGAATTACGTGGTCTCACATCCGCGGGCAAGAGTTCCAGAGGTATTGGTAAAGGTTATCGATATTCACAGACGATTGGTGGTTCGAGAAGAGCTGCCTGGCGCCGTAAGAATCGTTTACATTTACGTCGCAAGCGTTAAGAAGAAAAATACAAGTTTTTTATGTTTTTCTGTAAATCTTTTATGGATAATATAATTTTCAACAAACAATTACGATGTTGGCATTTTATTTTGAAACTAAACTGAAAAATATGCTTTGCTTTTATTTAATAATCATTTGATTAATGTCCCAAAAGAATCCTGTGGGAATATCTTGAGAAAATAAAGAAAACTTTTTAAGTTTCTTTTCGTTAAGAAGTCCAGAAAAAAATTTCTAATTTATTTAGAATTAAATGATGTACAAATGTCTGGAACTGAACTCTATTAAAAAATAAACTGCCGTTTTGATTTTAAAGCACCTTTTCCACTGCTTTAATTTTTTTCTTTCACACTAAAAAATAAGTGGATGCATTGTTTTTCCCTATGGGAACTATATATAAAGGTTTCATTGCATGAACCAAATATTAATACACAAAAAACATTACATTTAAATAGAGAAAAATATATCCATAACGAAGAACTTCTGTTGTCGTCGTCGCACGGTTAGCCTTCTATATGTATATGTGGAATAAAACATCCATATATGTACTTAATGGAGCAGTTGCCTAATTATAAATATAGATTTGGATTTGCTTTAAGTAGAGATAGGGAAATTGGTCAACTCGAAACCAGTCAATTGTCATTTTGGATAATACATAGATTGTTACACGAAAAGAAAATAACAAATTTGGAAAACCAAAGGTTTTAAGTCGAAATTACAATCATTTTTTGACATAATGTACTTGATTGTTATCCCCTCGATATAACCCGTTGTTTAAAAAGAATCGATCTAGATAACACCTACCTTACCAATTTATATGCTCTCAAATGCTGGTATTTTTAGACATTCCAGGTTTAAAGAACACATTTTAAGTAAATGAATAATTTATGTACGCATGACAACATTGTATCCTCTTATTCGGCTAAAAAGAGATCTTCTTTTTGGAGTACTTAATAAACTGTACAAATTGTAGTACTTTGGTTTTTATGGTTTTAGCTGAAACCGCGATTGGAGATGGACAGAGGAATTACGACTTAAAATCTTATGACAAACTATTTTACGACGTATATTAGGGAGTACTACAACCATCTCTTCACTGCCATGCGGGTGTAATGAAAAGAAATATTCCGATTCTCAACTACTAAAAATGAATTCAGTCGGAAAGGGTTAAATTCCCATGAAAGACTCAAATGATGTGTTCAGACACTTCCACATTGAACAAATTTTCATTTATTTATTTTCATTAAAAAAAAGAAGAAAAAATCAAAAATATTTACTAAATGTACTTAGTTGAGCGAAATTATGTAATTCTCTTCAATATTCCTAACTAAATTTTTTTGTTTTACTAAGTTCAGTATAAAAGATCTTAGAGATCTATACATAATTGTAGTTAACTTAGGCCACACACATATTAATTAATAAAATGTCTATTTACTTAAAAAAAAAACTTAAAAACAAAACAAATAGAAAATAAGGACAATTTTTCTTGTCACGCAATTTAAAAAAAATAAAAAAATTACGAGAACCCGGGACACTTCACTTTCTTACATCATTATATAATAATAACAGTTCCATTATCTATTTTATTACTTTAAAAAAATATAAATACGCATAGTTACATACAGTCTAAAACATAAGATAAAAATGTAATTACACCATCATTATTTTAATCTTATAATTGAATGAAATTCCTCGTCCATTTTTCTATTAAAATTGAGGATAAAACAATAATTTTTTACTTTTGAATTAAATTTTTCATCAGTTTTTCGATATTTTCTTGTATTTTTTTAGGTTTTATTTATTTTTTATTTTTTGTATAATTTATTTAAAAATATTTTTTTATAGTTAATATATAGATTTAACGTTAAATACAAATGTGTGGGTGTATAATAGCATTTTTTTTTAATATTAACATGTAAAAACATGATAACTTCTGATAACGTTACCTTTATTTTACTGACTGACTTGACTGGTGTACAAAAAAAAAAAGCTTACTCTGATGCATCCTCGTCTTCCAAGTATTCATATTTGTTGGACATTTGCAATTTCTAAAAAAAATAATTATAATTAATTAAATATAATTTTTGAAAACAGCTAGACTTAACGGGATTAAAAAAAAAAGAAGACATTTCGAGTGAAATTAGTTTATTTTCCATTTTAAGATTCTAGATGTGTGTGTGTGTGTGATATAAGTATATCCGCACATAATTCGCTATCTTGTAATATTACACGAAATATCTCTATTATTACAACCTACTATTTTATATCGTAGGTAGTGCTATTGTCCATTTTTCAATTTTATTTTAATGTATACGTTAACAGGTACGAAAGTTTTAAGCTTCACACAGAAATCATTGGTGAAACTGCATATCATACAAATGTGGATTAAAATTTTGTTTAGCTCCTTTCGTCCATATAGGGAAATTATAGACCCATAGTAATACTATAGTTTAATGAATGATGACCCCTCTACCATAAATAAACCTACTAAAGACTTAAAGAACAAATATCTGGTACATACCGGTTTTATAGGTGCTTGGTATTTAGGCATGCGGGTTTCAAATTCTTTCACATCATCAGTATCTGTTCGATCCCGTCGTGTTGTTGTAGTTGTTGTTGTTGTTGTTGTAGTTGCTGTAGCATTTGGTTTTGTATGTACATCCCGATCTCTTATTCCGCGGTCACGATTATCACCACCTCTATCTCGTTCATTTCTATCGCGGTTATCACCACCTCTTTCCCGTTCATTTCTATCACGATTATCCCCACCTCTATCCCGCTCATTTCTATCACGGTTGTCACCACCTCTATCCCGGTCACTTCTATTAAATTAAAAAAAAATACAAAATTATATAATATTCATAAGAATTCATTTATAAATGATTAACCTGTAATCTCGATCTCTGTTATCTCTTCCATCGCGTTCTATTCGATCTCGATTATCTCGTCGATAATCTCGGTCTCTATTGTCATAACCTCTATCACGGTTGTCTCTTCCGCCCCGTCGGTCATCTGTCAAAAAAAACCAGTTATTTATAAATATTATTTGAAAGATTTTTTTACCATTTCTTCTGGCGGGACTATAACGTCTTCGGGGTGGTGATTGCGTTCGTTGTCTACTATCATCAACTTTATCGTCCGCTCTACGTCGCCAACTATTCGTTTCAACATTTTCTACATCAGTTTCTTCTTTTTCACTTTTTTCTTCCAAAGAAGCTTTTTCGGATCGTTCCTTTTCTTCTTCTTCTCGTTCCTTGAGTTTTTCTAGCCGTTGCCGTTCCATACGTTCCTCAATTTCCCGTTCTTTTGCAGCAGTATCGACTGGTTTAGCATTACCAAATATTGTTGCAGCTGGCACCGCTGTTGGTTTTGGTTTGGGTGGTGGCGGTGGTGATGGTGATGACGTGGTCTGTTCAACACTATCATCAACAGTTAGCTCCTTTGTGTCCGGTGCTACAATAAGCTCTGGAAGAGGCAACGTTCTAGGCTGTAAATTTAACTTTGGTCTTTCTGCTTCTGATTCAGCTGTATTGCGATCATCATTATTAATATTTCCTCTACGTCCACCATATCTATCTTTACCATATCCACCGCCTCCGCCACCACCACCACCACCACCACCACCATCTTGAAAACCGCGTCGAGTCGGAGGTGGCGAATCTAATTTTGGTCGATCGCCGGATCGCCAATTACCACCGTCCTGCGATGAATCACGACCCCGATCACGATTATAACCAAAACCACCTCTACGATTGCTGCCCGAATCATTATCCTCGGTACGACCATCTTTTCGCCAATTTGTAGAATCTCTGTCGGCCCCGCTACCGAAATTATCAAAACGATTCCGACCACCACGCTTTTGATCACCCTCATTTGACACATCAATTCTAATACGTCTATTTCGAATGTGAGGATCCGGCATACTAACTGCTTCTATTAGATCATTTCGTGCCTCAAATTCAACATAACCAAAACCACGAAGTCTACCATTTTCACCATCTTCACGCGGTAAACGAATCGAAGCAATACGTAAATTACCAAAAAACTCTTCAATATCCTCATCGTTCACATCATATGGAAGATTTGTAACATATGCCAAAAAGGGAGGATGTTGTGGAATATTGTAGTCATCAAATTCACGGCTGGCACGTGGTGCCGTCGGTAGTGTATATCTTTGTGGCGGACGATATTCATCTTCTTCAACTTCTTCCGCCCAACTTGATACAAATGGTACAACTTTTGTTACCTCAGATGTTCCAACTGTTTTTGCACCAACGCTACCTGCCAAAAAATCTTGCAGAGGTACTGATTTGCCCTTTGTCTTTTTACCTTTTTTACCTAAAATCGTGTAATTATCTATGAGAGTTGTGAAAAAAGTTCCATTTAATTCAAAAAGCTTATTAGTGTTTTCTCCCACATTTGGCTTATCAGGATTCAACTTTATCTCAACGTATTGGATTAATTTTTTTTTTTGGACACTACAAACTAGTATGACATTTGTGAATTGTGAAAAACAGACAGCAAAATACTCCAGAATCCTTATCAAAAAATCAAAAAATCAAAAAATCAAGTTATTGTCAATTTACTTCAACGTTTGTTAATTTTTTATTGTATTACGATCCAGAATAGGGTGACATAACTATAGGGTTATTCAAGGAATGTGTCTAACAATTTTCGCGAAAAAGTATCCTGTAAAATGTTCCGCAAACAGTGTCTTTGAATGTCAATTAAGGGTCATAACCTTTGTACCTTAGATTCTAACTATTGGAATAAAAAGTACGTATTTTGAATAGAAACTGGTACCAAATTAAAGATAAATAAATACTACTGTTTGTTTTGGTTCAATAAGACTTCACTTAAAACTAAAGCACAAATAAAGATACTTCGTCGCCTTTGTCCACCTTTGCCCTGTTCGTCAAAAGCTAAAAAATAAAAATTGATTTTATACAATTAATCCAATATTACAATTTTTAGATACTAATTCCATATTTAATAGACTTGTAAAAGATTAGTCTGAATTGAGTTCTGAAAAAATTATCAGCTTGCATATTGTACTAAAATTGCTGGTGACAGAAGATATCAATGTGCTCCAATAATGGAGTCCCACAGAATTTCTTGTCCCCCTGCCTTTTAATTATAAAAGCACCCTGCTGGAATGTTACACACTTCAACCACAATGTGAAGTTCACCTTTTCTCAGACCTTCCCGAGGCATTTTGTGAGTAACTAAGTACTCGTATGTGAGCCCCAAGTGCAAGATTTTTACAAATCATGGAACTTTTTTGTAAATTATGGGTACAAATTTAAAATAATGGTTATTGTATAAAATATATTTTTTAGTTTTCATTCCAATCAAGCCGAGGTCCTTAATGTAGGTTCTACTAATAGAATTGGAATGACAAGTAATATGTTATTACTTACTTTAAATAGAATTGGTAATTTATATTTATTCATTTATTAATTTTAAGCTTAAGGACATTTCATTCAATTAATTTCTTCAAGGTGTGTCACATTTGCATTCACTTGTAGTAATGCCGAAATTATTATTTTTTTGGCACACGCTAAAAGGTGTAGCTTTATAAGATAATTTTAACTTTTTTCTTCTGTTATACGCTCATATTAATCACTCTTTTAAACTAATCATGTTTTAACTTAATAATTAATTATATTGACGTATAATAGAAAAAAGGCGTAAAATCTTATTGCACCATAAAATTTGTGGTCAAAAATTATTATGAAAAAAAACTTAAAATAATAATTTTAAATTACTTACATGTTAAAATAGTTAATAAAATTACCAAAAATCAGTTAAGTAGGTACATAAGTACCTACCTATGTAAAAATTACACACAGAATTATTTCAGGGATTAGACAAATCTATTAGACAGATCTACAAAATTTAACAGATTGTAAAATGTTTAATTAAATCTTCTACATGCAGTTGAAATAAAAAAGAAATTTTTGTTGAAGGCTGGATGACCTTTACCGGATTATAATTTTATTAAAAAAAAAGCAAATCAGCCACGCGGTACAAAAAATTTTAGTCACGAAAAATTTTTTACCAAAGAAAACCAAAGATTGCTATTGTTTTGACTATTAAATTATATTTGTATTAAAAAAATTAATTTATCTTAAACCAATTCGTATATTTAAATATAAACTGGAAGCCGATTTTTGATGAAATAATGTAAATAATTTATTAATATAAAATTCAAGAACTAACCTGACGTAGCCATATTGAAATAAGAAATTAACGAAGGTACGGCAACATACAAAAAATTTTGAATAATTTTTTTTATCACTTTTGTCGGGCGATTTGTCACGGATGTCAAATTTACGAAAGGTTTATGGGAGAGGTGGTTAAAACGCCACCCAAATTGTTAAAATGTAAAAATTTCGTACAACCCCTTTAATTTAATTACTTGAGGACAACTTTACCATATTTTAATAATAATTTTAAATAAAAGAGAGTACCCAGCCTATGTTTCTAATCCAAAAAGAACTGCAACTTATCTTTTGTAAAAACTAAATTTTATAGAAATTTGAAAAAATCTTCAATAATTGAAAACTCTTAATTTAGTACTAAACCTATGGTTAAATAAAGTTCCCAGTTAGATACATTTTCCTAAACTGCGGCAGGGATTTTTAAAATAAATTCCCTGCAGATTTTACCATACACACACAATACTTCAAACAATATTTTTTGATCATTTAGATTTAAATAAACATTTAAGTGTATTGTATTTATATAGTCATAAGAAACTGTAAAATGTAATCATTTCTCTTATTTTTGCAATAAATTTTTTGAAGTTGAAGTTAAAGTTGATCATTTGTCAACGTCATTCACTTAATTTTTTTTCACTACATAAAAAATATTTTTTAATTCCAATCCAGTAATTGTTTTTGATTTAAAAAGTGTACCTATTGAGTAAAGTAACCAAAAATCAATTGTAAGTGTTTTGACTAATCCATTTGTTTATATGGCCGTTTTGATATTGTGTCTTGTGTGTTAGAATCAAAAACAATTTTTTTTTCTTATGTTTTTATTATAATTAATTACCTAATTATAGAAAAATTAATGTTTAATTCACTATCTATCTACCTATCTGTAAATTATATATGCATATAAATAAAGTTGCTTAGTAATTATTTTCGACAGGGGAACGAGAGGGGTGGCGGTTTAGAAAGTACTTATCATGTAAAATAAATCGTGCTTCTATCTGCAGTTTGTCTTGTAGTTGTAATCAACATTTTATATCAAAACGTAATATTTGCATAATATTGATTATGTTAATTAACATCTAATGATATGCAATATAGATACAGCTAAATAATAAAGAATCATTTATCACAAAACTAGCGATTGAGATCGCAACAGTCGGAAACAAGTAAACAATGGGTGCGAATTGCAAAGTCATAATGTGTACTCATTTTTTTTAAATTTTATATTTTCTGATAGCAGCAACGGAGATAGCAAAACAATCCACAATTTAAACGTGTGTTTAGTGTAATTTGCTTTACCATATAATACATCCACACACCAAGTATGTAATTAAGTAAATACATATATAATCACATCTTTAATGCCTTTTATTTACAACAACAAAAATGTATGTACCTTGAATGACTTGACGTACTTTAAAGATTAACCTATCGAAATTCAATTCCAAGATCGATTAAAGATCAAAATATCACTGTCTTCATATACATACAATGAGAGGTTCTGCTATTATGAAATTGACCTATGTGGCCTGTGTGTGGCTATGTTTCTATATAGATAATCAACCACATTACTTAGCTTAATTTACGAACTGTCTTATCCTATCTTATTTACTTTTTAATTTATAACTAATTAAGTACTTAGCATACTTTATTCAATGAGGAAATATTTAACACTTTTTTGCTGATAGAAATGAACTTAATAGTTTTCCATCCGGATTTCGTAGAATACTCAAAATAACGGAGGATTTTCGTAGAGATTTTCAATGATAAAACGGCCAGAGTTCTCGTTTTACTTCTTAAATACTGTTAACACTATTGTCTTTTTCGTGATAAAATGTCTCAATCTTTACATTTTTCTAAAGGATTCTAAAGAATGCCATAGATATTCCTTGAATTGCGATAGCCTTGAGGAATTTCCATAGGAGTATCGTCTTGATTTGTACCACTATTATTAATGGTCACAGATTTTATCTCCAGCAAATTGATTAATTTCTCTTTTTTATGTTTCCAGATTTATCGAACGGCATCAAGTTATGCTAAAATCGGTCTGGTCTCAACAAAAATGGGGGCAGAAACGTGCTCATACAATCCATACGATGGATGTCCATCAATAGACGATACCGGTGAAATGACATTTTACATGTCAAACTACACAAAAGACACCCTCAGTAATATGTCCGTAATGCGTTCCCATCATATGCTAACCGACGTTATACTCGAAGTACAACAAGAACTATTCCACGCACACAAATTAATTCTATCTGCTGGTAGTCCCTACTTTAAGGCAATGTTTACCGGTGGACTAAAGGAATGTGAAATGTCACGAGTGAAATTGCAAGGAGTCTGCCCAATCGCGATGAGTCGAATATTGTATTTTATGTACTCGGGACATATTCAAGTTAGTGAATTGACCGTTTGTCAGTTACTGCCAGCGGCTACAATGTTTCAAATAACCAATGTCATCGATGCATGTTGTGCCTTTCTAGAGAAACAATTGGATCCAACGAATGCCATCGGTATTGCCAGTTTTGCCGAACAACATGACTGTCCCACGCTCAAACAACGAGCAAATCAATTCATTGAGAGACATTTTACAAAAATTAGTCAAGAAGAGGAATTCCTACAATTATCCGCACTGGAATTGATACAACTAATACGAAAGGATGAATTGAATGTACCCGAAGAACGGGACGTGTACAATGCCGTCCTGAAATGGGTTAAATACGATGAAGATTGTCGTTATCCAAAAATGGAACATATTTTGTATGCTGTGCGGTGTCAATTTTTAACACCAAATTTTCTCAAAGAACAAATGAGCAATTGTGCTGTACTGAAAAAGGTACCTGCCTGTCGGGAATATTTAGAGAAAATATTTCAGGATTTAACATTACACAAACGGTCTATCGTTAGAGAGAGAACACCGAATACCACCCGTATGATATTCATATCGGGTGGATATTTTCATCATTCTTTAGACATCTTAGAAGCATACAATGTTGACGATAAGACATGGACAAGTTTACCGAATCTACGAGTTCCACGGTCTGGCTTGGGCGCGGCATTTTTAAAAGGAACATTTTATGCTGTCGGCGGCCGAAATAATTCACCTGGTTCATCATATGATTCAGATTGTGTAGATAGGTAAGTAAATAAATTAAATTGGTTCAACCCAATTTATTTTTATACCCGAATGATTTTAAAACTTTAGCATGGAAAAAAATGTTATCACCATCTTCTCTCTTCCGTGATCAAAATTCCGACTAAATAGGTGAAGCTAAAGTTGACATTTATAAATTTTTTTAAGCACTCCTAGAGTAATATGTCTATTGTTTTTGAGCAAATTAGAAAGGTGGGAATATATGTACAAAATGTTAATATAAATCATTCATTTATTCGGAATGTAGAAAAAATTTATAGACAATTATAGAAAATAAAAAAATGAAGATTTCATTAATAGACCAAAAAGTTGCGCGGTCTACCGTTATGGTGCTGCAATTAATTTTATGTAATTTCTAGTTTTAATCATTTTTATTAAGTTTACTCCATATATATTTGTTGTGCAGAAAAATAGACACGAACAAAGACGTATATGTATAATAAATAAGTACTCATACGGGCATATTATTAGCCATTCATACGGGTATATTATTAGCCAATTATTCCTTCTTTACGAGTTTTAATTATTTCACAGATATAATCCAATTACGGAAATGTGGCGACCATGTGCTCCAATGTCGGTACCACGAAATCGGGTTGGCGTTGCCGTTATGGATGAACGGCTTTATGCTGTTGGTGGATCAGCTGGCTTAAGATATCATAATACGGTTGAATTGTAAGTAAAATTTTTGTGTCATTTAAATAACACCGATCTCATTTTCGTGAAAGTCGAAATGCACATGTCTGTCCATCCATTCGTGATCAAGATTCCATCTAAATGCCTGCAGCTAAAGAGCTGAAATTTTGTCAGTTTATGAAGTACTCCTAGAGTTGGAGCAACACACAACTTGCCAGAAAATTACGGAATCTTCGTCAATAAAATCGCAAATTCCCTTGGAAGGGAATGAACTCACTTTACAGGTTTTGAACTTTTCATTGATCTATCTAGAAATGTCAGTCGGAATAGCTTGACGAATCAGATAATCAAATATAACATTGGTGAGGAATCCATTATTATCCTTAGAAGCTGTCTTCTTTGTCAGAATCTCTTCCTTATCAGAGTTTCACTCACCAGGTTTCAAGATTGAACTGTTTTGCTCTACATCTTTTTAGGTAGACTTTGTTAACACTTTCCTGATTGTATTAAAGCTAAAACAATATTACTTCCATAATCGTAATAATAAAATTTCTGGGTTTTCCAGTTTTGATCCGGACGAAGAACGTTGGACCCTGGTCCAATCGATGCACTCAAAACGTTTGGGCGTTGGTGTGGCGGTCGTAAATCGACTTCTTTATGCAATTGGTGGTTTTGATGGAAAAGATCGACTAGCATCGGTTGAATGCTATCACCCCGAAAACGACGCCTGGACCATAATACCATCAATGAATATTGCACGTAGTGGAGCAGGTAAAAATATTCATATTTTAATGAAGAAATATACTTAAGAGTGTTTTCCTCTGAAAAAAGGTGTTGCAGCCATAAATCAATATATTTATGTGGTCGGTGGTTTTGATGGAACCCGACAATTGTCGAGTGTAGAACGTTTTGATACCGAACACCTCGTGTGGGATGTTGTGACATCGATTAAAATTGCACGTAGTGCTCTATCACTAACAGTATTAGATGGAAAATTGTATGCAATGGGTGGTTTTGATGGACAAGATTTTTTGGCCATTGTTGAAGTTTATGATCCAATAACGAATACCTGGGAAGAGGGGACACCGTTAACATCTGGTCGATCGGGTCATGCATCGGCCGTTATATATCAGCCATCTTGTGAGAATGCTTATGGTAATTCGATGAAATCATCGGCAGATTATAATCATGGTCGCGGAAATCGATCTTTTACTGATAGTGTGTGTGACAAACCTCAAGAAGGCCCATCAACATCGGGAATTAGTAATATGGGAGATTATTCATTAGCATCATTTTCAGATGGTTCATGCCACAATCATCACAATACAAGAACATGTTTTATTCCAACATATTATTCCGTATCCACTTTATTGAAGCGGTACATAGGCCAGTTTACTAGTTATCTAAGTGTAGAGACGATATATTTACAATGTCGTGGAACTTATCGAAAATTTCGTTACAAAATGTCTCCCAATCGACGGTTTGATTTG
Source organism: Platyura marginata (assembly GCA_026745375.1). Lineage (NCBI taxonomy): Eukaryota > Metazoa > Arthropoda > Insecta > Diptera > Keroplatidae > Platyura > Platyura marginata. Next base: position 63,222 of record JANSTT010005559.1, read on the forward strand.
GATAATTTTAGCTCAGCAATTCCGATCGGATATCATCATGATTTAATGTTATTTATAAATGATAATCCTAAAAAATTTAAAAGGAAAACGATTGGCCGACATATTATGAGATACAACAATACATTAAATTATATTATTAGAAATTTAATTCAATTGACTTTTCACAAATCTATATCAATTTATGGTCATCGAACAGATGGTTACTTACAATAGAAAGACAAAAATCATATTTATACGCCTAAAACTGTTTAATAAAATCTCTAAATAATTTGATGTTCTTTCAGTAACGATACCAGAGGAAACAATCTTAATAAAAAAAACGAATAACCAGCAAATTATTTCATATAAGATATCATTTTGGTGGAATCTTCGGCGAAATTTCAAAAGATAATTCAAGGATCTGTATCATTCTTCCAAAGAATTAATAACTTTCGATTACTTGGAACTAATTGCAGAACCTCTTGAACTAGAGATTTTCTGTAAATAATTGAGCAAAAAACTTGGGATACCTTTTACTTATGTATTCTTTCCAATCATATCTAACCATTTCAATATTTTTTTTATTGCTTGTTCTTATATTTCTTGATGTTTACAAGAACCCAAGTTGGAATAACCATCAATGAACACAGCATAACTGTTGCCAAAAGTAGTTCTTCCTACAAAAAAAAAAAGATTTGAGTTACATAACCAGTTGGTTTCATAGTGTATTGTGAAAAATCGATAGGAAAAATATTTTTTCTGAATAATTTTTTCTGAATGTACTTACTGCACGAGAGACTTTAACGGTTGGCGGTCCACTAACAACGGAAATGCATCGTTTTTGTGCAAATCCTGTTTGTCTGATTGTGGGAAGTACCATGCGATTTAGAATTCGTCCAAACATTTTCTAATCGGAAATTTGTGATTTTTTTTATAAATATATTTATGTAATATCTAAATAATATTATAAATATTTACCGTACGTAGGAATAATTTGGATGTGATTAAGATTTTATGTATTTAATAGCAAATTACGTAACAAAATTTTGACAATAGCGACGTACAATAAAACGCTTTAGCTGCTCTAACAAACTATTTTAAATTCGCATGTCGCATGTCTCATGCTCAAATGTCCCATTTCCCTCTGCTTGCGAGTATTACAGTATATTTATAAATGGGCGTCTAATTTAAACTCAGTTGTGTTTTTCAAAAACCATTTGAAAGAAAAAATACAAATCAAATAGAAAATTTGTTACAGAAAATTGAAAAAGCCGTATAAATTTTGGATTCGGTTAAAGTAACGAGTATTTTTATTTGGTAAAAGTAATGGGTATTTCTATTCAATTAAAGTACGATGATCTTTTCGGAATAAATGGTAACTTTTTTCCTCATGAAAACTCGTTAAAAAAATTTTTGTGACTGTTTTTTTTATTAAATTAGGCATGAAGTTTAGTATAAATTCGAAACATTCTGATATAGAAGGACATATACATCAAACAAAATATATAATTAGTATGAACAAACGAGAACTGTTGTCAAAATGAAATAATTAAATAATTTTTTGTGATTCCGTAATCCATAAACTTATAATTATTAACTTGAATACTATTCGTTGTTATTCGGTGAGAGTATCTGATTATTTTCTATCAGGTACCCAAATAGTGCACATACTATTGCACATCGCTATTGTCAACGTTGTTTCGTCGATACATCTTTGGAGATTATTCTGGCAAAAAAGTGAAAATTCTCAAATTAGGTGTAAATGTAAAGAAACATTAGAATAATGTTTCAATTTTGTAAAACAATTCGTAGTGCACAAAAAACATGTTTCTGTGCCATGGAAAAGTGAAATCGCAAAAAAAAGTTATACAATCAGGCGGCTGCACCAAAAATATTTGCAAATGCTTCGAATTATTTGTGGATTGGATAAATAATTAACAATTTATAATAATTAAACGGTATATTTAATTATTTTTTATGTATTTGATTTTTAAACCTATATCAATAAGTTTGCCTTAAAATTGGTGGCTGTTTTTGCTACTTACCATAATTATTTTTCGTTTCTAAATAATAAATCAATATCAAATTTGGCCTATAAGTAATATTGAATTCTCTATCTATATTATATGAGAATAATGCGTTGTGCTCAGTATTAGCTTTTTTATGTATAACTTATTTGCCATAATTATTCGACAAATACATAAGTATGACTTTTTAGTTATTCAATTTTCAGCCGGTTATTAATAAGTAGGTATTTCCAGGTAAATTGCCAATTCTGTGATATATTACTTAACTACTAGCTAACATTTAAAGTGGCAATAATGATGAATTACCACCTACAATTGATAAGAATTAATTATCTCTTACTGTTGATATTTCACTGAGATAAGCTATGCAAAATAAATTCCCACGTTTAAAAGGAACCTCATTTTATCTTATTGACTTGGCTTTAATTTTAGCGGAATCTTTGCCATCAGGTGACGGTGAAAGATTATCAAAATCAATGAGAATTGAACTAATCATAGTGTTTACCTCACCACACATGGGTATTCCACTGGGACAATGGTCTTAATACCTAATTTGTTAAATCTACTCTTCCACAGTTTGCAATCAGTTTAAAGCCAGGAAGGTAAACAGAATTGGAATTTAGCACTTTAAAAAATTATTTGTCTGATCATGGTTAAATTCTAATTTAAAATGTTTTTTTCGGAAAGAATTTACTAAGTCTATTTAAATCGACTCAGTATTTTCTCCCGAAAATATTTGATTTATAATACAAACCAACTCCTTAAAGGAGGAAAATCTGAACAAATAACTTCACATGACTGGTCAGTATTGTATAAAGTTTTTATCCATTGGGATCCTTCGCTCTAGCACGACTTGAATCAATGCAAGAATTTATCTTCATACTACAACTTTGTTAATTTATCTCAATGTGTTCTAGAGTTTATCTTATTTCCGTCAACAAGTGATATTTGAGCAAAAAAGCTTTTCTTCTTACTTTCTAATTACTTCTTACTACGTTAGATAAAAATAGGGTGATTTCTCGGAAGTAAGTGGATTGTAGCAAAAACCAAATAACCGTTAAGTAGAAATGGTTAAAAAAAGGTTATGCAAATTTTTTTTATAGTGAATGTCATTGAACTTTAAAAGAAATATTAAGAACCGGCTTAATGTGATGATGGGTTGGCCAAATTATTATATTAGTTTCCAAAATCAAACTGGTTTTTTTTAGAAATGTATGCATTTTTTTCTGAAATAAAAAATTCTCTATGCAGAGATGGGTAATATTTTAAATTTTATTTGTATTTGTAGGTAGGTATTTTAATTACATTTTGCTGAAAGTATTTTACATACTTTTGTGAAAATTAAAAAAAAAAACAGAAACAATTTACTACGGCGATTATAATATGCTCGTATGATAATAAATCTGTTTTTTTTCTGTACAAATGACAAAAAATTATAGAAATTATATAAATTGATTGCAGCATCATAACGGAAGGGCGTGGAACTTTTTGTTCTATTAATAAAATTTTAATATTTTTGTTCTCTAAGTATAATCTTTGATAAATTAATTTTTTCTCTATTTCGAAAATATTTCGAGTAAATTAATGGTTTATAATTTTATATCAAAATTAAACAGTACCTCTATGTGTCGTATAATTTGTTTGATTTGCTCCAAAAACAATAAAAATCTTTTTCTAGCAGTCATTGAAAAGTGAATATTAATTTGCTTTACAAATTCCGTACCAAAGTTATAATACACTTTGATGCTGCGATCATACGAGTATACAAATATTGGGTGAATAATCATTAGAAATCTATCTATGAAAATATGTTATTAAAATTATCAAATACATTGTAGTGACGTATAATATTGTTCTTATACTTAGATAAATTTTTAACCATAATTGCCCGTTCTTTCTATAGTAAGATCTTAGTTTGTGAACAGAAATAAATAATAAAGATAAAAATAAATTAAATGTTTGGAAAGTGTATTTTTATATTTAACTTTACTTCTCATCTATTTATTTTTCACTTAAGCAAGGTTTTTTAAAATGCAAATATTTAAAATAACTTTTGTTGTATACGCACATGTCTGTAATGTACTTATACCTATACCTTTTTATTTCTATAATTTTTAAAGTGCTAATTTAATTAAATGTATTTTTTTAGATTTATATCCATATGTGTTAAAAGTGACGATGTACAATAATAGTTCGTCAAACCAAAAATTTGAATTTACAACGCAGTCATGTTACCTTACTTGAACAACATTTGAAAATGCGAGGTATGATTTTTTTTAATTAAATTTTTTAAATAACACCTCAACTACATAGACAATAAATAGAGCGTATTCATTATTTTTTTTCCTTATTTATTTAATTGTTTATTCAAACACTTCAATAATGACAGATCTATTTATGTCTATACTTACCAATGTATATGTAATTATTTTTTGCTTGAATAATTTTCCATTTAACTCATCCACATAGAACTTAATATTCGCTTATTCACTTAATGAAGTCAAACAAAATTTGCATATTTTGCCAATACATATTATTTTTAAGACCTATCGTACGAAAAAGTCAAGTCAGTTAATTTAAAACCGATAAGCACTACACAGTAACGGTTTAATCTTCGGCGCTTAAGTAACACGGTATCATATAAAAGGAGCAAATCAATTTACTCATTTTGTTCGGATCGAATAACTGAAATTTAGTCAATTAAAATGAAATGTTTACCTTCAGTTCATAATTCAATGTGTTTCATTGAAATTTCAAATTATTTCATGTCGATGCCAATTATTCCTCTATATTAGTAATTTTTTGTTTGCCAAAACAAGTTTATTTTTTATAAAAATTATAGTTTTTAACTATGTATTTGTTTATGTGTAATAGCAACAGCTTATGGACAAATTTTTAGTTGCCCATCGGAAGAAGCTGCTGAATAAATCACATATTCCCCGTACCATTTGTGGTTGTTTTTTCTGAACAGCGCCTTTTTTTTGGCCTTACGCTAACTGCAATACTTCTTCTACCATGGACCAAAAACTTATTAAATTTACCGAAACCTTATAAATGTATACGTACAATTAATTGACATTGATTTGATAGAGATATGAACATTTACTTGCTCCTTATCGATTAAGATTTGTGAAAACTAGTGCGACAGACTTATTTAATATTAAATGTAATTTGTGTCACATGTTGTTTGTTTTATTTTCTTTAAAATCATTAATCACATACTAACTACTTCCAACATGATTAAACCTTCAAAACGTTCGATATGTCAGTTTGAATTAATTTTTTTTTAAAGATTTAATTCATTAAAATTCTGTACCAAACCTATTACATTTAAAATATTTCACAGGGAGGAGGATTCTAATTCCACTACCCAATACTGGTGGATTATCACGTCGAAAGAGTTCTTTTTGTATACGATCTGCACTAATTATATTTTTAGCCCTTTTTGCTTTTTTGCAGTTACACATTATTAGTAACAGTGAGTAAAGAAAAAAATTACCTGATTTTATCAAATAGATTAAAACATTTTTTAATTTCTAATAGCAGACATACGGGATACAACTTTAGATGCTACTAATGATTCAGCAGCAGCAATTTTATCTATGGTTCCAGCTGTTTTTCACAAATATTTAACAACGAAAAGCAGAAATCACTCACTTGGTAATTTTACACAAAAATAATGTTTTTAACAAAAGTATTTTTTCATTTTTACTAATTATTTTAGCCTTCAATGGCACGTTACAAAAGGGCCTTATCGAACCATACCATCCACCTAATATTAGTGAAATACGTCGTTTTATAATAAGATATAACGAATTGCAGTCGGTTCTAAATGAAGATTTATTTGGACCGTTGCAAAACGATTCTGTGATAATAGTAGTACAGGTAATTATAATTATATTTAAATTTGGAGAGTGTGGCGGGGTAAAGGAAAGAGATCTGCTTTTCTATATCCCATCAACACATCTCCCCCCTCAGACTAAGTAGCTGTCGTCAATAATTTAATGATAAATTGATTTACCATAAATTACTCAATGATAAATTGTCTGGACACTCTTGTCTGTGTCTCGAAATTTGCTTTTAACGAAGATAAATCCTTCTCCTATGGTCTTTTTGCGTAACTATTAAATTGCTGCTCCGAATAATTTGAATAAGACAGATTCAATGAAATTTGATAATTATCACCATGCTTCTCAGTTAACTTGGAAATTCCAAAAATCATTTGTAAGTAGTTGCGTTCATATTTGCAAAACAGATATATAGTAGTCTTCAGAAGTAATTTAGGTTAGGTTAGGTTACAGTAGTGGTGCTTATTGCATCCAGCATAGACCATTTTTTTTGGATTCATAGCTATTCCACGTTTTACTGTACCTCTGTTTAACATTTTATCTCAATTAATATGGCAATCTCTTTTTATATGGAAAAATACAGCACTTGATGTGCTCACTTTTCTGAAAACTTTTCAAATGCTCACCATTTCACCGACACTCTTTAAGGCTGACGCACACTGCGGCGGGAGCGGTAATAATACAACAATAAATGTATTTGGCACCGCCCACTAGGGCGGTATGACAGCGCGGTCAGTGTGGCGTTGCATGTTCTATTTTATCGCGTACCGGGCTTGAATTTATTATTGAATTCCATGGAAGGTTAAATATCACATACCGAAAAATTAATTTTAATTATAAAAGACAAAACAATTAAAATAAAATTTACCAGCAAACTGCTACACCGCCATCGTCACCATTTTTAGTGTGATTATATTACCGCCACCGCCTAACTGTGCGTCAGGCTTTAAGCATTGCCATTCTTGAGATAATTGAAACTATATAGACTGCTTTTAAGTGCAATCCAACCCCACCCGGTCTCAGATTCACCTCAACATAGGAAATCACTTCATGTTTCACCCCTCAGTCGGTCTTGAATCCGGAACCTCCCACTTCCGCTGAATATAAATGTAGATATGTGAGATTTCTTAACTAAATGTTCTGTGTCTGCCTTAAACCATTTAAACATTTTCAATTTCTGCAGTTATTCATAGGCTGATTCACCTTTGCACTATCAACCTATCTACTTTAAATTAGTATATTATAAATACTCTAAATCGAAGAAAGATAATATATAATTATGTATTTATTTATTATATTTAATTAATTAATTATCTCTATCAATACTTTTAAATTGTATATTTCCAATTCTGACTTCTTCCCATGATGAATTATGTTGTAGATACAGAGTTAAGTAATGCCAATGATTAAGATTTTTCTGTATTTCTTGTCTTCTATATAAATAGTCGAATAATTGCACTTTTTCTGTTTGGCTAATTAATTTCTGTAATTTAAAATTCACACACAAAAGTTTACTTCAAATATATATTTTTAACCACTTACGCCTAACTCAATCCAAAAACGATGTTTACTTCTGGTACCGAGATTATTCCTTAAAGTCATTTCACATAAATTAAATAAGGTATCGGGCGAACACAGCAGATGTCTAATTAAGTAAAATAAATCAATAATTATTTCGTATAATTAAGAATATTTTCGGTACAATTTTCTATTGTATTTATTTGTAGACTGTAACTGCAACTTGAATTTAAATCGACTTTCCATAGCCTCATTCATAGCTCTAATAATAATAATGATGATACGTACAAAAAAAGGCAATTTCCATATATTTTCATCCATCTACCCATTCATTATGTAAAACTTTTCTACATGTAAAGGAAACAAAAAAGTTTTGTGTTTAACATATCGCGGATAAGTAGATACTGTAAAACCCCAGCACTAAATACAATACGCGCTCATAAAACAGAATAGCACAATATATGTATACACTATATATACTATACAGTCTTGGCCGAAAGTATTGACCCGTTGATTTGTTATACAAAGAGTATTTAGAATAATACGAGTGGCAAATACTCATGGATTTATAGATAAATATTATTATTTGGTTGTCCCTTCTCTCCACTTTATTACAGCAAATGCACTATAAGATCATTTTTAGAAAACACTAGGCGCTAAAAATCAAGAGTAATGAGTAACTAGTGATCCTCTATGGTTAAAACGTTACTCTTAAACGAACATCTATAATTAATCTCTTTGACGTGATGCGACATCTTTATTAGAAAATGATAGATATTTTCACAAAAAAAAAATCGTAAAAATCGTTTAGCATCGATTTCAAAATAATCAGTTGATCTAAGAAAAGTAATTTGAAAGAAATGTTCTCTTTTGCTAATTGTCTTATTGCACGATCCACCCTTATAAATAGAAATTCAATAAAACAATTTTGTATTTCGTGCACATTTATGAAATTATTCTTAATGTTTATTAGTTATTTTAATTATGGTAATGCGGTAAGAAAGGGTTTTAGTTTTAATTTATTCAAACAACCAATATCAAACATAAAAATTACAGTAAAACCTACATAGTTGGAACTCTATATTTTTTAAATTTTTATTTTAGGTTCATACTCGAATAACCTATCTACGCCATTTAATTGTAAGTTTGGCACAAGCCCGAGATGTAGAAAAAATCCTATTAATATTTTCTCATGATTATTACGACGAAGATATCAATGACTTGGTTCAGACCATCGATTTTTGTAAAGTGATGCAGGTATGTTTTATGACTTGTGTATATCTTAGAGTGACAAATATTTTTCAAACGAAATAAAGAAATTTTAACTATTTATTATTTATTATTATAAATTAACTACATAATATTCAATTCAATTTTTTTTTCAAAATGGCGAATGTATATAATGGTTTTGACATAAGTCAAGGCATTTATATAACGATTTAGTTTAAAATAGTTTTATGATTTTTAAAAATATAATAAATTTAAAAAAGGGTACTTATGGGACCTATTTTAATCGAAATGGAAATATCGTTTTCAAAATGGTGTCATTTAAAAAAGACCTAAGCTCCCTTATATATTTTTATTCTTTAAACATTAAAGACCGAGGCACAGTATCCCGTTTTGTTCCACCACCGCCACCGCTTTCAGTGTGTGTATATTACCGCCACCGCCTTAATGTGCGTCGACCTTAAATGTTTATTAAACATTTTTTTATTTAAACTTTTAGATATACTACCCATACTCCATTCAAACACATCCAAACGAATTTCCGGGTGCTGATCCAGGAGACTGTCCACGTGACATTAAAAGAGACCAGTAAGTGAGATATGTATGTTTTAAATTTGTGCGCGAAAATACTGTTTTGTTCGAAAATGGTTTACCGATCCGGCAATTTATCGATAAGTTTAGCTCAAGTATAATTTATCGCAGAGACCTGTCGGTAAAAGCATTATCACTCAAATTTTGTTGTGGAAAAAATTGCGCATGTAATAAACTGTTTTAATTTATTTGTTTAGGGCAATCATAAGAAAATGCAATAATGCCTTTCATCCCGATTTGTATGGGCATTATCGTGAAGCAAAATTTACACAAACAAAGCATCATTGGTGGTGGAAAGCTAATCGGGTTTTTGATCAATTAGAAGTTACTCGACATCATACAGGTAAGGTCCATAGACTAATAATATAAATTTCGATTACGAAATATTAATTTTTTGATTAGGTTTAGTTTTATTTTTGGAAGAAGATCATTATGTATCCGAAGATTTTCTTCATCTGCTAGATCTTATGCAAAAAAAATCCCGAGAACTATGTCCCAAATGTAATATTCTATCATTAGGAACATATCTGAAAACATTTAATTACTACGCATACAATAACAATAATAAGGTAAGTCAATATTTTAAGAATATTAAATGCGAGATTAAATGAACAGTGGCTTTGATACTTTGTGCGTGTTCAAATTATTAACTTTTTTTTAATTTTGTACAATAAATCTATTTCTATGTAAAAATTTGACTAATCATCAAATTTACCAGTCACGCAAAGTGATGATTTATATTTATAGGAATTAATTTTCCTCAAATTGTTTGTTTCTAGGAGATTTATATTTTTTTAAATATAATTTCTATGCTTATTTACCTGTTCTTTATCGAACACTACCATTCAATTACTTTAACATCAATTTATTTTCTTTTTTATTGAATAATTTGAATAATCCTATTGGTTTTTCGTTTGATTTTATGGAAAACAACTAAGTAGTAGGCAATTTATATATTTATATAGTTTATTTATTTGAATACTTTAGTATGAAACATTCTGAATCGATATTAAGGAAAGATTCATTTCTTAGTCGTTCATACTAGTCGTATAATCATTTTCAAGATTTTCATATCAAGCTTTATTTATACTAAATTTATTAATTTATTTACTCATGAGGTTTTTGAATAAAAGCGTTAATTTTTCGGATGCAATCCTGGTATTTAATAGCATAATCTGGTCGTTCTTATCTTTTTCAGGTCTCGATGCTCGTGTGCTCTTCAGCAATACCCTTCCACATATACGCTTTCAATATTCTTATCAGAGTTCGCAAATTCTTATTTTCTAAAATTCAAAAAAATCATAAATAGATAATTCACTGACCATATTCGTTGTATGAAATGGTTAAGCTCTTGGTTTGGCTTTTTCTTTTTGGGAATAAATTTAATTTAATTTGATCGTTGAAATTATCGAAATTACAAATATTATAGTTATTTGTGTTAACTAACAAATAAATCTTCTTGTTTCTTATTATATTTTTTGTGTGTAATCATATGTAGAATAACAAAAAAGCTTTCTTTGGACAATCGCACTCATCAAGCGCTTCTGACTTATTAATGGGACGCAGTAGCAAGACACATAGCAATAAAAATATTCATAGTAAAAATACTTTTGTTGCCATATCAAATGACATTGGTTTAAGTAATACAAATGCAAATAAAGTAACCACCGAAAAAACGGCATCACAAACTTGGGGATATCAAATTTTACCATCTTTGTATTCGCTTTATCAAAAGGTAGTTACAAAACTAAAAAACCAAATTGTAATTATGTTTGTTATTTTTAAATGTCATCGATTCCATTTTAGATAATTAGTTTATTTGAGGTAAAGGTTCGATTCCCCTATTTAATTTAATTTTTTAATGTAATAAGTGTAATATGTATAAGGTCGGATGGATATAATTTTTTTCCGCATATAATATAACAATAAATAGGCATTAAAGTAAAGAAAAACTACAATCTACCTCAATTTACCTCCAATAGCTTTTCTCGTTATAGAGAGGAATTTACTCGGATTATCGGAAGGGTATGAGTCTTTTCGGAGTTTTTATTTTGTTTTTTATTATTAGGCTTCTAATATTTCGCTCTTTTTGTTTAGCATTTCATACGTTACGTTGTTTTAGTATTTCGTTGTTCGCTGTTATTTGGCTGATTTTACTTCTTGGTTTTTTCTTTGGCGTTTTCGTACTTAGCTTAGTAAACAGCAAAACAATCGAAGCCAAGTAAATTCAATCGAATTAAGCTAATTAATAATTACAGGCCTCTATCACAAAATTTTTCCGACCAAACTAAAAATTAATTACGGGATGAAACTATCTCGCTTAGAGGCCCGTAAATCTTCATTCGGATCTCTCCTGTATAAATATAGCTTTTAGAAGGGGATACAAAACATTGTTTTATTTATTACTAACTAACTAGAAATTATCTAAAGGAATCGATGACTGGTATTATCAATTTTATTACGTTTAAAATAAAATTGCATGCAGCTTTTCTTAATTAAAATCAATTATGCAAAACTGTAATTTTTGACAATTGTTTTTTTTCTTTCTTTTTTTTTGTATAAATATGAATGACGAATTCTCCTTTTTTATTGCATCAATTTTTATACATTTCATCACGTGATCTTGCTACAATTTACAGAAAGATTTAATTTTTATTGTCTCACAAGTCATTGGATGTTTTAATTGCAATTTGTAGTTTATTTTTTATTTTTTATTATTATTCGTTGGGCATTAATTAGATTTATTACATAGTTATTTAAAAAAAAATGCTTTCAGCTTGAAATAAATTCATGATTGAACTATACAGACAAATTATTATCAATTTATGATCCAAAAAATAAATGGTTTTAAAGATTTCTGTGATGGCACTTGAATTAGAATTTCGACTAAGTTCCCCACTTTAATGATTGAACATATCGATAGTTCTCGTTTATTAACGCACTTATAAGTAGTATTATTAATTATAATAAATATAAATGTAGAAAATAGCTTATTTTGCTACAAAATGAACAGAGTCTAGGGGTTGGTCCCTTGCCACATTTTTCCTTTCTTAATTTTAGTTTTTATAGTCAACCTTTTTTCTTCGATATGTCATTAAAGTGGCCATCCGACAATCTTTTGTTCTGGTGTAGTTCTAAGTGAATGGTCTGACGTAAAATTTTCGAAGTATGAAATACGAATTAAAAATTTGATATCCCCGGAATAAGCAAAAATGACATAAATAAATGTCCAAAAAATAGTTTAATTGAGAAAGTGTGTGAACAACGTCAATGATCTCTCAGATATAAGTAAATCATTAATTCTTCATGTAACGTCATGGGTATCTATACGAATGGTGGGAAGAGCAACAATTGTTATGCTTTGGGAAGCTCAACTGTAAAATGAACATATGAGTTAAACTGCTCAATAAAGCTTGATGTGGATCCACTGTTGAAGTGAAATGGAATAAGGAATACTTGATTAATATGAATATAGTGTAAAATTGTATACCTAATCATTAGGGTGAATTATTCTTCACATTTTTTTTGTTATTCTACGGTTCGTTGGTGTTATTTTTATCACATTATCATGCCGTTTGTTATTCTATATTCTACTATGCTATGCTAAATCATATTATGTCACTAATGGCAATATTTTGATTTACTTGTAAGCTTTTGATATGGAAAGAAACTAACGGGCAAAAAGTCGATTTCCAGCCTCTTCCCCTCCTGCTCAAATATTCACTACAGAGTGAATGGCCACGTTTAATCCAATAAAAATGTAGCTCAGTTAAAATATTGTTATTCCATTAAAATAATGTCATGTAAATCAATGTGTATCAATGGAATAGAATTTACTATAGACTGTACACCTGAACAACAATTAATTTCTAGAATGCGTTACATGTACTGAATTTATTTTATACAAATTGATTAACAAAGTAGTTAATTTGGAAGACATATTAGTGATTATTTGCTAAATTGCGCATGACTGATTTTGAAATATATCGAAAAAAAACATTTTTGTTTTTATCATTTTTCCATTTTTATATTTAAGGTTGAAGTAATACCATGGATAAGCAGCAAACACAATATGGGATTCTCATTTAATCGCAGTACCTGGCGTGAAATAGCCAGATGTTCGGAGAAATTTTGTACATACGATGACTACAATTGGGACTGGTCCCTCCAGCATGTGTCACAAAATTGTATAAAACATAAATTGCACGCAATGGTCGTTAAAGGTCCACGTGTATTTCATATTGGTGAATGGTAAGTGAATTTCATTTATCGATTTAGTATAATGAAGAATTTAATTAAAATGTTACAGTGGCGTTCATCACAAGAAAAAAAATTGCGAATCAAATCAAGTAATATCAAAGGTGCAACAAGTACTAAGGATTGCCACAAAATCAGGACAATTATTTCCTAAAAGTTTAACATTGACCGTAGCTAGTGTTTTGAAGAAAACAAAATTACGGAAAGGCAATGGCGGATGGGGTGACAAACGTGATCATTTATTGTGTCAAAATATGACATGGGGTGTTAACAGTTAAGAGATTTTTTAATATTGTGGTAAGTATAAAAATGAAATTTTTATATTAACAAAATGGTGGCCAAAGAATTCGCACGGTAAAAGCATATAAATGTGAACCATTTTTATTGAAATGAAATTGCGATTAATATTTAAAAAAAAGAAAAATCTTAAAAAGTATTAGATACAAAGTAATTATATATGTATCTATATACATGTGTGTAAATAGCTAACAAAACTTATAATTTATGATGTATTTATTGAACGCAAATACAAATTCCTGCTTTGTAGAAGGGCAAACTTAAATATTAGTAACAATTTGTGTATACGTTAACTTTTTTTTCACAATTTGTTCTAAAATGAATGATATACCTATTTAACTATATGTGTGCGTGTGTAAAATGATGGAATTCACCCGATTTTTATATTCATATTACTTAACCTCGTGTGCAGTGTTTATTAGTTTTAATGAATCAAAAACAGTTGAATGTCCATGAAATCATAATGTCATTCCTTGACTAATATTTAAAAAATCTCAATTATAATGTTTAATCTTCAATTCTTTAATTGTGCATTTAAGCTCATTTTTTTTTAATTGATAATTGAATTGATGAATTTTATTTCCTTAAAGGAATTTTCTGCTTTTCAACTGCATCGTTTTTTTCCGATGTAATAATGGTTAGTAATCGTGCTCCTCCTTAAAAAAAAGTCAACTGTGGCTCCCTTATTATCGAAATCTGGATGCTTCTTCATACATTTGACATAATGAAAAAATGAGACGTTCGAAAAAAAAGTAAAAACTGACCCCGAGGTTTTGTTTGAGAATTCTTACAATAACTAAATAGATCTGAAAGCCTCTAAGAAATGTGTTATTAATTTCTATAGATAAATATTTTAGTTGTAAATAAGTTTTTTTAATTGATTCTAAATTTAAGAACATATATCTATTTACCTAATCAGAGATACCCTCCATCGAATTCGAATCACTCACGTCAATGTAATTATTTACTCCTACATTATATTCTAATATATCTGTGGCGCAAGTGTTTAAATCCCGTTGACATTAAATTCATGAGTCTGCTAAAAGACGTCTTCTTAGCAATGGCGACCTCTTGCGTTACTGTTTTTCTTCCATTATATTTTTGTATAAGAATCTCAAATTAAAAAATGGTAGCTGAATGAAAATGATTCCATACTGAAAAGTAGTTGATTTTAATTTCAAGTTTTTGCAAAAACCGATTAAAGAATGGATCATTGTTAGTGTGCTACATAAAATTTTGGAAAGAGATACCGAATTTCTAAAATAAAAATGCTTGAAAGGTGCTTGCAAGAGAGATGCATCTCCTCTTGAATCTCTCTCTCTCTTTCTTTAATCAATATTAAAATAAAGGAATAGAGGAAATAATCAAACCCTAAAACAGACCTACAGTGAGTATAACTAATTTCTAAATGGGTTTTTGAAAAATTTCTTTAAAATTTTTTTCGTGTGTAACAAAATATTAGAATGTTTAAAATTTATCAATTTATACGGTTAAAAAGGAATTGTAATTAAAAAAAAATGTTGCCATATTTTCATGAAATCTAGTCCATAAAAGAATTTTTTTTTCTGATAAATTACCAATAGAATGCACGTGTCTAATATTTTTCTTTATATAAAAACAAGTACTGTAATCTAATCACTAAGAACTATCTCTACTACTATTGTATAAAAGCTAAATTATTGAATAAAAGCTAAATTATGTCGAATTGTAAAAAAAAACTTAATTTTAAGTTTAATATAGATTATTTGTATTTATTTTAGTTATCTCAATCAAATAAAAAGCAAAATCAAAAATGTTTTTGTTATCGTTTTTAACCGTTTTAAGCGTACTATGTCGAATCTAAATTTTGGTGTGTGAGAACGTAATTTTATAGCTTATGTAGTATTTACATGCGTTGTTCATGTTCCATGTCTGTGGTTCAAAATTTCTCCTAGTCGCATTGAACTGAATGTTCATCTACACACAAATTTCCCATGAATACCTTACACGGAAGTTAGGGACCGAATCCTAACAGAAATAATCTTTTCCTAATTTCAGAATATGGAAAACAGTTTAATATTAATATTGTTTTATACTACAATAAAAACAAAACTCCTTTTTACGTACACAAATTTGTGCACGTAAAAAGGAGTTTATTTTTATTACAGTATTTATGTCAATAATTTCATGTCACAGTACTCCAAAACCACAATTTGTTAATATATAATATTAACACTTTTTTTATTGATAATTAATTTAAAAAAAGTGATTCTAAAAGAATAAAAAAAAAACCACATTACCTATACATAAAACAACAAAATCAATTTTCTTATTATTAGAATGAATTACATTAGCTATCAACTATTATTTTAACTAATATTTAAAACCCATGAAGAGATTTTTAAATAAAAAATTCTGAAAAAGCTGAAAAATAAATTTAATCCTTGATAGTATTCAGACATTTAACATTTTGTATATGTAATTGCGTATGTATATTTTAAATACATAGTAGTATGGTATTATATACATTACTCACAAATTTTTTACTTTATAGCTTCAATTTATCATTAAATTTCACAATACGTAAGTTTTGTGACACGGTAGAATATTCTAAAGTTATTTATTTCACAATATGGCGGTTAAGGTGATGGCATACATTTTAAACGTTCGAAGGCAGCTTTCTCTAAGGCTTCTCTGTGATCGGGATGGGCAATTTGTATTAGTGCATGAGCCCGTTGTCTAATTGATTTGCCAAATAAATATGCAATTCCATGCTCGGTAACTACATACTGAACATGTGCTCGACTAGTCACAACACCAGAACCTGAAATGGAAATGGAATGGAATGAAATGGAAAACGATATTTTTTTAATTAACTTTTAAACTTTTAAATTTCAGTTGAATTTGAATGGTTTTTCATGAACTTTTCTATTAATTCGACTAATTGTTAACACATGATACTGGTTATAAAAAAATAAATACATATTTTTATTTTAGATTTAAGTAGAGTTAACCATAGTCTCGTATAAAATATGTATTCTATTTTAAAGAATATTTTAAGTAAAAAAACCAATATTTGGAAATTTCGATACTGCGTTGTACAAGGGACGACCACAATTTTAAGATCGCGTTATAT
>JANSTT010005560.1:0-29069 GCA_026745375.1 Platyura marginata
TATCATAAATATCATTTAAGACAGCGATCATACTGTCTTAAATATTTAAGACCAAAATTTGTCTAAAATACGTTCAAACATACCCTTTTAAGAGTCTGAAAATTTTAGACTCTTATTTTAATTCAATCATACCGTACCTGTACAGTAGATAAATGTTTTTACCAACATATAAATTAAACGCAGATTTTATTGGCTAGAATCCGTCTGAGCGGAAAATTAACTCCGTGAAAGCATGATTCTTGTAAAAGTGTTCATAAAGAGAGAGAGAGAGAGAGAGTGCGTTAGTCAGTAAAATAAAAGAGAGATAGAGAGGAAGACATTTTCTAACTTTTATGTTTATCTAGGATGTGTTCATTATTTTAGTTCAGGTATCTTCATTCATACCATATCTTATCATATTCTTCATTCTGATTGCTAATAATTCTAATAATTCTAATAAAAAACGTAGGCTTCCACTTAGAGGCATTTAACATTTTTGATCTTTACTTTGCCCGTAATATTATGAAAAAATTTAGAGTGCTCGTTATTCGCTCACTTCAAGTCAGATAACGAACATATCCCTAATGGTTCCTAATGCTTACTGTATTAGGATAATATAAAATATTAAATATAAGGTCAACGAAATTAATCAATAGAAGAAAGAATTTTATTTATTACAGTTAAGTCAATTTAATTTTTTTTTTTCCAAGAAGGACAAAAATGTAAATTATTTCATTTATAAATTCATGATGACTGTACTGAACATAAAAATTGGTCTCAAAAAAATATGAACAATTTTTTTGAGAGAGCTTTTTGTAAACATCTTTTGTAATCATACATAAATTGTTCGCTCGGCACGTACTATGAAAATAATGTTTTTTCCTTGTTTCAGGAAGCACAAACGATCTCACCAGAATTTTATAACTAAATTATTTTATTTTTTTCCATCATGTGGACATTCTGAAATATTGTATTTACGATTTAAAAATATCTAAGTAGTTCCGGACGATTTAATAATTGCTTATACATACATACCTACATCCATATACATACATACATCATCTATACATACATTATATTAGATTTATATAAAAATATGTAATATCACAATATTTATGAAATAAGACGTCATACTATGGCGTAAATGCAGTTTTATTGTAAATTTCAACATTATGTAAAACAACATCAACACTCCTAGCATCTACTTATTTAACATATTCTTGAAATTTTCTCCTGTTTTTTTTTTCTTTATTTCCACTGCATCCTTCCGGTACTGCTTTCTACCTTACATAAAGTTAAAGCAACACTCTTGTGAATTTATTTGCGCCACACAAAAGATATAAACTTGAAAATTTGATAAATCTTATAAAGAAAATGTATATATATATATATATATATGTATGTATATATCTATGTATCTATGTATGTATGTGCGATTGTACGCGCTTGGTTATGTACAACTCGTGAGTATATATTCCATTATAATATTGTGCTCAGGGGAAATCATTTTGGCAATATTATGTTTTTAGAAAAACAACTATTTTTAAATTTTTTTTTTCTTTTTTTCTCTCTTTCCAATATTCAAATATTGCTGTATATATTTTTCTGGTAAATAGAAAATAAAATTAAAGTAAAGTTCAGTGTTTCCCAAAAAAAAAAAAAACCAAAAATACTGCTATGTTTACATTATAATAAACTCAAAAGACAATTTTATGGAGTTACTACGTATAGACTACGCAAAGCTTTAAGCTCTTTATATGTAAAGACGAAATTGATGAGACTAATCGCAAATTTAAACTTTATTTTTATATTAATTGTGCAAGCTTTTGTGACTGTTGATTTTGATAGGAGTGTGATTTTTTATGAATCACCTACACTGCGGCCTTTACTTAGACCCATTGTATAGTACTCCAGTTACATTTATCTCAATTGATCTGATGATCTCTTTTTTTGTGCAAAAATGTAGGAAAAATGTAGTAGAAAAATGTACAGAAACCTTATAAATGCTCGCTATTTCACCGCCATGCTATTTTTTTGAGATAATGCCATTATTAGACTGTTGTGCAATCCAACCACCCGGCCTCAGATTCAAATTTACATACCAGAGGAAAACATTTTTCATGTCTTACCCCAGTCGTACTTGAACCCGGGACCTCCCGCTCCAAAGGCAACCACTCAATCCACTGAGCCATTTGGTCGGTGACTGTTACGTGTGTGTACCGTAGCCGTCCCATGTCTCATGTACGTTACGTATCTGGATATTCTAGAAACTCAATCAATTCAGCGTTGATTTGGAAGTGTTCATTTTTTTTGCATCTTACGGATAAATACCAGTGATTTAATTACTTTTTGTATTCGAACCATTATTAAATATTGAAAATATACAAAAATGTGAAATAATACCAGAAATTGTGGGAAACCGAAATTTTTCGTTTATTCCCAAACAAAAAAAAAATGATCTTAAATAAAATTCATCTTAATCTGGCCCTTAAAGTCTTGTCTTGATAGCATATTCTGTGAACACGTTATTGAACAATTTGGCAAATTACAGAGAGTACCTTTTTGTCCAAACTAAATTGATTCTGAATTATTTCTATCCAGATATGGTCATCGGTGCGAGTAAATCATCTACATAATTATTCATTTTTAGAATCAAATCGCTTTAAAATCAACGAGGCAAGTGCTTTGTATGAACATTTTTTTTTTTTTGGAATAGATTTATCATCGATTTATGAAAACGATATTCGAAATCAATTTTCTTTGTTGATTTATACACGAATAGTTGCCAAACCCAACCATATCACATCATCTTGAGATATTTAATGGCCGATTGCACCTATTATATATGTACAGCAGTACCTATACACTCTAATGACGAATTTATAACACGATAAAGATTCCCATCTCTTCCGTTTAACTGAAAAGATAAATCAATTATTGTTAGATGAAATGGATGACATAATCGTGTCCATAAAACTTTATTTGAGTCCATATTATATATTTGACCGTTAATTTCTAGCCTTTAGTTTTGGTAGATGGTAGATGGTAGATATAATGATGGAGCGATTATGGAATGTGCACTTTTTTATTCTATTATACAACGCTCTCTCTGAATGCCCAAGGGTGGACGTAATGGTACATAACTATGCAATGTGGGTTTTTTTTCCTTTTTCTTTTTTTTTTGTGCAATTTATATGTCGAATTTCCCTTGGTGGTGTTGATATACAAGTAAATAGTTTTGTTGTTGTTCAATATTGATTTTCTTTCAGGTGCAATTGCACCATTTAAATCACAATAAAATCTCGATGTATTGAAGTGCCACACCTTATGAATCAACATGATTGTTGGTAAATTGGATCGGATTGATTTGACTTCTATTATAGTTCAATGAAGTAAGAAATGTCTAGAGGTCAAGATGAAAAATTTCGGGTAAACGGCTGAAGCTGTAGTTTTGCGTCTAGTGGAGAATTTCTATTGTTTTTGGGGTAAATTGAACGTGATTTAGGGGAGGTATAGGTAAATCTGACCAAAATGATCGAGATTACAAAAACAAAAATTTCATTAATATTATAAAAAGTTCCATGAATTAGCAATATGGTGCTGGATTTAATTTTAAATAATTTTTAGTCATTTGATTCGTTTGTTTTCAATTTATTGTAACTAAAATAAAAATTGGATAAGGACTAAGGGATAGATTTGTAGATTTTGTCTAACTTTTTTAAAGATTTTAAACTTCTTCTTGATCGTATAATAATATTTGACATTTTACCTGTAAAGTTCATTGAGATTTTTTAAAATCGACTGTGGCCTGGGAACAATAGAACTGTGAAAAATGTATTACTAAAAAAGTACAAAAAATCGGAAAAGTGGTTGCTGTATGGGGAAGACGAAAAAAAAACTGATTCTAGTAAAATTCTGGTTCTGATAAAATTAAAGAACATAAGGTACATAGCCTCACCCTAATGAACAATAAAAAACAATTAATAGACTGAAAAGTTCTAAACTCAACCCTTATAGCATTATGATCGATTTTATATTATTTTCGTACATTTTGTAATACCAGGTGGGGTCACCCCAGTGCATTTAAAATATTAATTAAAAAAATCAGGGTTTATATCTATCGGGTTCTACTGACTATATTTTTTTCTGGTTTTCTATATACCAAAAATATTTTTTTCTTAACGTAACCGAAACCGAATCACAGTTCCAGGGGATAATTACTAAAGTAATTCATGGAACACTATCTCCTACTCCATGTAATAAGAATCATGTTATTCCAAGTAAGCAAAAAAAAAATTCTTGTTGTTGCTGGGTTATTGTGAAATTTAATTCTATCAACTAATTTAATGAATTTACCTATAGGTACTAACTATACGAAACACCATATTATTATGTGAACCAATCTGTGTAGATACCTTTATTAAACTACCTTACCGACAATGTTAATTGAATGAACTTTTTATAATTATATACCTAACTACTTATAACTACATGGTTATTAAATAATCCATAGGTAATTAAGAGATTTTCACCACAAATCCGATTATATTGGAACGCACTATAGAATGTTGTTCGAGTATAAACTCGAACTAAAACCAAGTATTAATTTGCAATTAGAATTCAAGATGAAATTCAACATTATAATGCGGAAGTCATATCCGTAATATGTTTTTAACACAAAATGTTCCTTATTATGTATACCTATGTATGTATACTAATAAATGCTATGAATTTAATAAATTATGTAGATATGCATGAGTATGAGTACTGTATGTATATAGATACAAAACATAGGTAGGTGGGGTACCTATTGATAGAAATGCAATTGCATTAAGATGAACGAAAATGTTAAACATCTAAATTCTAAAATAATATTTTACTATGGGAAATTGTATAAATTTGTATTGATGTTAGTTTTCCCTTATAACTTACCATACTATAAGTGTATGAATGTGTTTATTACATAACATTATTTGTATATTTCCCTTGGTAAAACATTTCAATCTCAAAATCAGGATATAAATGTACCAAATACGACCAAAAGCACTTTTGAACAAGTTTCATTTTATAAAATACTACTCTACAGCTACCCTATGCATGGATAGATACTCTAGGTATTTAATAGTTGTACAAAATACATTTTAAATAACATCGTTTGCAGTGAAGAGTTCTCAATGTTTTTACATAAAATAGAAGTGGTTTCAATTTAGGTGATTGCATTTTTGAATTAAAAAAAAAATTACTTAATTATTTCAACCAGGTTCTTTGTAACATAAAATTTCCCCTTCAATTACTTTAAGTAAAGTGATCTCATTTAATTTAGAAAATTTGAATGCTTTATATGTATATATGTACCTATGTAAATATGTAGTTTAATTTCAATTCCTTCCATTTTTCAATTTTTCTGTAAGTCTCTCCCTTCAAGAATTCCATTTCAAGAATTTTCTTAAGTCATGATTCTAAAAATTAGGCTCTTGAGCTTCTCAATTTTATATTTTATCGTAACTATCGGAATTTTTCTCCACTCTGTTTACATATGTCATTGAACCATATAGTGTTCCATTCTAGCCTTAGGAAGAATATCCGTCAAATTTTAATATCCCCGGATTTCCCCCCCCCCCATCTTACTTGAGATCTCTTCTGATTTTATACTTTTAAACACTTATAATTTATAATGAAGAACTCTTTGATATTCTTAAAATCTTCAGATTTAAGCAACCAAACGAGATCGTAACCAGATATAATAATGCTGGATGTATGTATATGGCTTCAATTTCAATTCCTCTCCAATTCCATAGATAAACAAGTACACTTTAAGTTGACTGTACGTACAGGATATCCATTCAATGACAATTTGGATTTGTTCGTCTGGTACCACTGATGAAGCAAATAATATAACCGCTATTTGAATGTGAATATTGTAGGAATATCTTAAAATTCATCTGAATCATTTATTCATCATCATTGGCATTACAATCTGGGGCAAGTCTTGGCCTCCTCCAAAATACGCATTCATCCTCTCTATCAGTGCTGAGTTTCAATTGCAATAATCGTCATTCCATACGAGCTTCTAGTATATTTTGATCTTGCTGAGAGTATTCGCTCCAGGATGCTGTCCTCTTCTTTTCTAGCTAATTCGTTTATTGTCAAGAATAAATCTAAAAATTATGTTTAATGGGAAAAATTTTATTTTTCAGCATTTTTTCTAATGGAAAATTTTTCTAAATTATAGACGACAAGCACATTGCAAAAAAAATAAATTTGATATTACTTTATTGTCGATGATAAACATCATTGTATTACGTACACCATTCTCAAACGTACGCCAAACAAACATTAACAAATGAAAATTTCTCAAAGTACCAATTTCCAAAGAAAAACATAAAAAAATTTATCGAAATCTATTAAATTCAAACTGCAGACATTATATTCGCTTCATTTAGCTTTTCTGCAAAAGTAAACCATACGTTTAATCATACGTGGTCCCATTACCCGAAAAGAAATTGTGCAATAAAAGAGAATTTTTACGTCCATTCCATGTACCCGTTAGTAGCTGGAGAAAATATCTGCAATAAAACTTCTTAAGTTGAAATTCACAGCCAAAACAGAAGATATTTAAATTAAGAAAAGGCTCATAAAATTCGAATTTTAAACAGGAAAATGTTTTCGGGATACACACACACAAGAAAAAAATAAATAATTTATTTGTTTTTTTTTTCTTCTTCTTCTAGAAAATCTGCTATGTAGCAGCTTATGAGGAATAATCATAGAGAGAACAAAAAAAAAGAGTAAAATGTAATGGCTCTATTTATCGTAGTGGCAAAAGTCAGCTTTATATTTTGTTTGTGTGTGTGTCGCTATTCATTTCGATTTCCATTCAAATGAGTGTGCTTTTCCAACAAAACTCTAGAATTGAATATATTCTCTGCCATACCCCATACATAATACTCGTATATCGTAAATGATGTGGAAATGCGAAAAGTTTTTTGATATAAAATTTATTGTTGTTTACGTAGCACTGCAATAATATAAAGATATTTTCCCAAAAACTAGACAAATGAACACTATAATTCATTTTCTCTCTCATATTATTTTTCTCGATGCTTCTATGTATGTATATTGTGGTTAAACCTGATACTGGATACTGCATATCCATTTCTATACTATCTATAATAATAAGAACAAGAGTAGACGAATATATGTACTTACTATATATACGAAAAGTTTATTTTTGCAAAACGTTTTTGATTTTTGCGTAAAGTTTCTTTTGATGTTTCAAGTTTATTAAGGAGAAAATACTAAGGAGGACATATGCTACCAAATACTTTGAACTAAATAAGTACTTTTCATAAAGATAAAGTTTTCTGCATATATATTCCGTTTGACTTTGTAAATCTTTTTGTTGTTTTTCGATGGTACCATAAATATTGTACAGCATGACGTGAAACTTTTCATTTAGTTATATAAACGATCATTAAAATAAAATCCAGCGGTATAGCCGACGATAAATTATCTTTGATTAGGGTTCAACAATTCTTTTATTATTATTATTATTGGTGACTCAACGTCTGATTATAATAAATATGAGCTCGAAGAAAAGGAAAAAAAAATGAACACGTATGTCTGCAGTTTATTCATTCGTTAGGCATGCGACAAACTTTGCACAGACGTAAGTAGGAATTTCTTCAAATTGTAATTACTCGAGATGCTAGATACTTCTAATATTTGAATATATTGGAAGGTTGTTGTACCTATGCCAACCTAAGGAATGACTGTATTTTTTTCTACACAAATTCCATTTTTCATCCTTTATTAACAATTCACTTGTGCCTTGTGCACTTGTTTTTTTCCTTTAATAGGAAAATTATATAAAAAATTTCAGTATTTCGCATAACATTTGTTTTGCATTGATCACCATCCGGAAATTTCTCCTTTCACCTAGGGTTGAGCAATATTTCATCAAAATTTCAGTTCCTTGCGTATAAAAACCGAAATTTATTGTCATTTGAACCTGTGACCAGTGTCTTTTTCTATTCACTTTATTGTTATTATTATTTTTCTTAATTTTGAAATGTTAACCTCTTCTATAAGAAGAAGAAGAAGAAGAAGCGATATTAGATCAACATTTCTAAATTAATAACTTTATTAATATCAATTCTCGGCGCCTGCCCCTTCTAGTTTTATCAGTAAGCGGGAAATATGTTAATTTGCCCTTAAAGAGAAGAGGAGATGTTTCGAAGAGAAGGGGGGACGTACACCACAAATATTCTATATCAATGATTTAATGGCACTCCTACTCCCTTACTAAACACCAGCAAATACAATTAAAAAAAATCCAACAGCAATTTTTCACCAAAATGGCAATTTTTCAAAAAAATATCTCTTGGAAAAACTGCCTTTTTGAATTTTCCTTTCTTTTTAAAAAAAATTAATTTTACAATCTATGGAACCGTTTTTCCTACATTCCTACATAACTTCTACCTTAAACCTTTATAGTGTGAATTTCTAATCTACTTTCTAAGTTTGAGTTATCGCCTCCTATAATTTTAATGCTTGTACGAGCTTTAAGCTCAACTTTAATTACATAAATATTTTGGTAATTCTTAAAGCTTTAATTAAGGCTATCATTTAATTAAGTTATTTTGATTAAATGTATCAAAAGTCATAGGTTTAACCCCGAATTCATTATGTACATACATAATTTATTTATTGTTGTCTAAGTTACATATATACCAAGGTCAATTAAAATAACCGCATAGTGTTTTTGCTTTATCTTTTATTCATTATTTGCGATTTTCTGACCAGAAGAAACTAAGAAGAAGAAAGGAAAATAGAAGAAAAACAAACATTTTGTGGGCGAAAACAAAAATCATGACACGAACTTTTTCTTATATAAACCCATACATAGATATATATAGATAATATGTATATGAATGATACATATAAAATGTATATGATTAGTGTGTTTGTGTGTTAGTTTATATACAAATATACATCTACATATGTACGAAAATCCCATCCATAATTAATGATGCGTAAAATTAGTGAAAATATGACTGGCAAAACTGATAAATCTCAATAGTTTATGGCTTTATTTTGCATTGGTCAAATCAATGACTAAGCACTAGGTGGTTATATATTTTAAGTATATAATATAAGAATAATTTATGTATTGGGAATTTCTTCGAACTTCGAAACTAGGTTAAAACTAAGATTTCGAAACATATACAATATTTTGCATGTGTAATGCTACCGAGAGTCCATCTAAAATCATGACCTTACAAAGAAGAGGTCCATGTTCTACAACTGCAGTCATCAGCTATTTCATTAGCGGTTTGGTATTGAATTAGTTATTCCATTTCTTTTCCTCTCCCTTGCTATCTGTATGGATATTATGCCATTCTCCTCTATCTAGATTGAAGATGGTCAATTTTTGTCTATTATTTTATACTTATTTTTCTTGTTATTTTCTATACATCCAGGAATTTAAGCTAGGATTTGTTAAAGTCATTTTACTAAGAGTCCTGAAGTAACTCCTAAGTCTGTCTTGGTCTGTATCTGGCCAGTCAAAGAAGAGGTTCATGCTCTACAACTGAAGTCATAACAGCTATTCCATTAGCGGTTCGGAAATAAATTTGTGATTCCACTTCCTTTCCTCCCCCTTGCTATCTGTATGAATATTATCTCATTGTCCTCTATCTAGATTAAAAGCACTTATTTTTCTTGTTGTTTTCTATACGTCTAGGAGTTTAACCCATTAAAGTCTTAAATCAAACGGCTGAACTATATTTGATAATTTTCACATCATGGATGCAAAAGGACATACAAAAAATACAACAATAACATAATTTAAATTTAATTTTTTTTTTATTTTAACTTTAACCCTTTGAGACCTGAACTTTTATCGACTTATATTTATTGAAATTTTACACCTATTCTAGCTAATTTTTTGGTCGTAGAATCCAAATTTGGCAAACATTTTTTGATCCGATATTATATGTTGGCTTTACTGTAAGGCACTTTCCTATTACTTCTAAGAAAATAAAATTGCGCCTTCAACATATGCAATTATAAACAAAACATTTAGTAAAAAAACGAAGATTTTTGGGAAAAATCCATATAACCAAATAGCCATTTAAACTTAACTAAGTAAGTATTTAAAATATACTAATTTCGTCTGATATTGCGCCATAAAATCTAAATAAAATGGCATAACAAATTTAACGAGAAAGTTAAGACTGATTTACACTCTCTACATATTAAGAAAAAATAGAAAAATTATAATTGTGGCGGAAAATCTAAATAAATGCGTACAAAGCATACAATAAGTCAATTTCAACATATTTTGGCGCCAGGTCAATTAGACTATTTTGAATTGCTCTTAAATTGTTCGATAAATGATTTGAGTCAATATTGTACCAGAATTCAAATAAGCGCGGTATTTTAAAAATTATGACAATTTAAGTACCCGTCCTCAAATGGGAACGGCCGGCGTTAATGGGTTAAGCTATCTATAACTAGATTGGTTACTATCCTTTTACTAAATATCCTAAAGTTGTTCAATACATCAATTTTAATTGCGTCTCTTGCATACAATTACAACAATCTCTAGGTAAGTTCCTGCTGCATATTTTCGATCTTGTCTAAATTCGTCCGTAATCCATGTTATATACTAAGAATTAATTAATCTTATGATCTTGGATTAACAAAAAACGTGATCAGAAAAAATTTAAAAATTTTGAGCGTTCATCTTGTTACCTCTCTCTTTCTTAACGGTTTTTCTTTTTAAATTGACAAAATTTTTTCAGTTTTCTTATTATTTTTGTATTATTATTAAAATTTGCATTTACATTATTTGAGAAAAAAAATGTTTTAGCATAAGTTAACCCTTCACGGTCTAGGAATCGAATTTTAAGTGTATTTTGGAAGAATTTTTGTTTAAAAAAAAAGATGTCGTTTAAAAATGTCAAAATAAAAATTAATGTTAAAAATGTATGAACGTTGAAGGGTTAATTTTTTTTTTCTAAAATTGTTTATATTTCAAAGTGGTGTAAAATCAATTTTGTTTTTTTTTATTGAAAAAAAATGACAAATTTATATGACCTAAAAATATTTCGTACATATTTATAAGCTTGGTGGGCTGTGAAATTTGTATGGGAATTGTGAATGTACAATATTTATCAGAGTTTAAAGAGTAATTTCAAAGACAGATCCTTATGATGTACGACATATTTCAGCATTTTATCAGCACCATCCAGTAGAAAATTATTTATGTGAAAATAAACGCCCACAAAATTTCTCTCTTCTATATATGTAAATGGCGTTATATTATTGGGATTGTGAATGAGACTAAGTATATAGTAGTTCCATCGATATAGTAGAGTAGAGGGTAGAGCATACAGTTTAATCCATGATATTATGTGCAAAATTATATATATATATATTCTTTTTTTGTTGTTGTTGTTATATTGCTTTATTTTATTTATTGCCAAATCCGACATCAGCACCACTT
Source organism: Platyura marginata (assembly GCA_026745375.1). Lineage (NCBI taxonomy): Eukaryota > Metazoa > Arthropoda > Insecta > Diptera > Keroplatidae > Platyura > Platyura marginata. The sequence goes on from JANSTT010005560.1 coordinate 11,492, forward strand.
CCGTTTTTTGGTGGTTTATATTTATGTACAGATCATAAATTTCAAAATAACAATCGAAATGTTAAAATATTTTATGTAGATAATTTTTTTTTTTTTTATTTTAACGTCTGTCACTATTTTTGTTATATTATTGGCACAGAGAAAAATGTATTTCCTTTAGATTACGAATGGTAAATGTTTGTGTGTGTGTGTGTTTCGTACGCGGTATTTCCAAAAATCATACATTTTTTAGAAGCTTATTTATTGGCCAAATGTTTTCGAACAAATAAGAATAATAATTCATCATGAGTATGAATATTAATGAAATTTATTTTGATTACAATGACATCTTAAATCTAATGAAACCGATATTTGAACCAATAAGAGAAATATTTAAATATTTTGTGGGTTCATTAAACATAACAAACATAGATTTGTGTGGTATGAGAAGATATAGGCGACTGGTGGATTTAAATTTTTTTTTGTTTGTTAATTAAGTAAGTGATATCTGGCATCCGAAATATGCAATAAAACCAATCTAATGGCTTCAATAATCAAATTAGAACAATTAGAACAAAAGCCATTTTTTATGCCAAAATTTAATTAAAATTTTTTTTTGTCTTAAACATTTTATCCGTTTTTCCAACCAAATTTTGAGAAATTTATCAAAATTAGCAATTGTTTTTATGAATTGAATTGAATTTTTAGTCGTATAGTTTGATGATTTTCTCAAAATTTTGTTAAAAAATCGAAAAAAATAAAACAAAAAAGATAATTTTACATCAAATATATCTTAGATATTTTGTTCTAATTTGATTATTAAGACCAGCAGATTCCTTTAACTGAAAATTTCGGAGGACATTTAGGTAGCAAAAATTAAAATCCACCCGTAGTTTATGATAAAAGGAAAATCCGATAAATTCAGACTGTCTAGGATATAAACTTAAACGTTAAACAAAAAAAACTTAACTTAACCTTCCAGTATTGTTCAAATGCAATTATTGCGCAACATTTTTTTTTAGTATTCCATGCACACTGAGGAATGACAAAAGTAGCATAGTTTTTTAAAAGTTCTAGAAATGTCTATTTAATAAACACTTCTGGAAGGTTAAGGCTATTGAATTGAATTTAATATGCTTACAAAGGCATGTAGATCCAAAGAAAAGAGTGGATGGTGGGAATGATGAAGGATGACAACAAACTGGTTTATTCAGAACTAAAGTTTTGTTTGTCATTCATAATTAAAAAAGCATTTAAAGCATCAGTCCTTTTTATTTTTTATGTGTGCTTTAACTAAATTAAATAAGTAAATTCTACAAAAAAAAAATAATTAACATCTACCATTTGTAATTTTCACAAAGAAATAGATAAGATTGTAACGACTTGTTGTCTTGTATCGCATCTCAAAGGTTATATTAATAATCATACAAAAACAATTAACATAATTAAGCAGATTATATCACAACCGCACAATCCACAACAATACAAAGAGAATTTCTTCCGTATTTATTTTATTGTCATTATCATAGAGTGTAGATTAAAATAAGCCAAACTAAGTTAAACCCAAAATGTTAAAATTCTACTTAAATATATATATTTGAAAGGACTATTATTAACCCACATCAGAAATAGCATCGAAATAGTGAACCCTAAAATGTTGCTGGGGTTAAGAAACAAATCACCTGTGCAATGATGTACAATTAAAGTAATTGCTGGCATCATTCATGGTTTCCAAAAATGTTCCCTTTTATATAATTTAGGTTTTATTTTATTTTCCAGGTTATTGTAATATTCTCCTTAAATGACACATTTAAAAATGCTATTACCTGAAATATTTAAATGTATATAATCATTATCATAAAAATAAAACGAAATTCAAATCAGATATTTCGAATTTAATGTTTTCAATGGATAGGTATTTACGGAAATTAGAGTCGACTAAAAAGGAAAATGTGAAATTTTCATTCATTTATGTACCTACTATATTGACCTACATCCATACATAATTAGATATACAAGAAAATGGGTGTAGGTGTAGGTCAATTCATTTCGCTCAATTTATTCATCAACTAGTTATCGCGCTTATTCATTCTAGGCCGAGCCGGATCAGTGCTGTCGTTTTAAAAATGTGGATAAGAGTAAAACAGCATGAGAAAATGAAGTAGATTTTTCGATTAAAGAAGTCGTTTATGTTGAAACGTTTTATTTTAAGGGAAGTCTTCTAATTAATCGAAAAAATAAATTTTTATATCGAAGTTATATGATTTAAAAGGATCTGCTGATCTTTATAATAAAATCAAAGGACATAGATACTATAGATCAGCGATTCTTAACCTATGGGAATTTTAAAAAGAGTCGCGTAAAATTTTCAAATATTTAGAAAAATTTTTTTTAATAAATGTTTATATTCCCAAATTTATTTATTGAAGTTCTAGAATCTAGACTGAAATACTAACTGCATTAACCGCTGTGGATTACGTTCGTTAATTCGCAATGGCGCTTATTTTGTCGTTCGTATATTCGCAATTTAACATAAAATCGCAATCCTTCGCAGCGCAACCATCGTTAGTTTGTTCATTGCAATTGCGAGTTTCATCGCAATTTTGCGCAGAGGTCAAAACTATAAACACAATTGCACTGCGAAAGCGATATATATTGACGTTGACATTTGTCATTTGAAATTGAGATTTCATTCATAGACCAAAACATTTTACGACCTACCTTTATCGCCATAGTATTAATTCTATGTAATTTATAGTGTTTTTAATCATTTACTCAAAAAATTTGGGCTAAATGACAGATGACAGAAAATCGCAATCCGTCGCAATAGTTCGTTCGTAAGTTACAAGTACCAGCCATTCAAAACTGACATAATTCATCGCAATTGTGGTCACGTGACGTTTCCAATTCCCAATCTTAAAGAAAAAGTTTAACGTTATTATTATTGTTTAATGTGAAATAAAAAAAATTCTAATGTGAAGTTTATTACAATAGAGGTCATTTAATTTGTTATGTAAGTACATATGAAGGAACATAAATGGGATCGCATTAAATCGTCACCATAAAATTGGGGTCGTGGTGCAAAAAAGGTTAAGAACCGCTGCTATAGATAATTATTTCATGCAAAATTTAATTTCTTAACTTTTTTGTCTTTTGGTTACTAATAAAATTTTGGCTCAACTATCAAAATATGCAACTTTAAACTAGAACATTCAGAGTATTCAAATTTTGCTTTCGATAATCAAAAAAAATTAATATGGCAAAAAAGGAAATTAGATGGACATGATATTAAATATTAGTTAATAAAATAATAATGAATGGTGTAGTATGGGATGATTTGTGTTAGGAATGAATTTTGCAGGGAAATAATTGTTTAATTTCAATTTCGTGGAAAAATTGTATGGAATTAATTGTGCTCACGACAAATTATGCAAGTTGAATTATATAATGACTTGAGATGGTATTGTGTGGGACCCTATAGTCAATTATATATATAAAAAAAAAGAAATTTTAATTAATCAGCCTTTTAACTTTTATCGATATTATAAATGATTTGCTTAGTAGGCAATTCCTCGGAGAAAACGGTGATTTTTCATGAGAATCAAAAAGGAGAAAAATATTTTCCATCAATTGTATTTTCTATATTGAGTAATGGCTTAATTTCGTTTTATTGCTTTTAATCCAGTTACGCTAACCATTGAGAAATTTAAAACCATTTCACGAACTACATTTATATTACATCATTGAAAATACAATTTCCGATTAGCTTTAAAAAAAAACCCCTTTGTTTTATGGACCAGTTCTAACATTTCTTTTTAAATCAATATTATCTTATGGCTCGTATCTATAAATATATATATATATATATGTATATATGATGCTATATGCTATAACAAAAACTTGGTTTTCTTTTAGTTTACTATTTTCAAGCATTTAAGAGATAGAAATAGGCTTTAATGGTGAAAAACTTACAGAGATTTGTATCCATTCGGGCGTATTTTTTTTCCCCAAGACATGTTGGTTAATTGATAAAAAAAAATGGTTTTTGTCTCATAAAGTATTCCTTGTACAATTTTCTTCGGAAAATAGAAAATTTGTATTTGTTTCACATGGAAACATAAGTTGTCCGCCCATGCACATATATGTAGTATTAGAGGGTGTATGTGTATGGTATGGATGTGGAATGGTAAATGGTTAAATGGTAAAGTTAAAACTGAAAAATTGTCACTTTTTTAACAGAAAATGTACGTATTTTAGGGGATTTCTATTTCGGAGCTTTTTTTTTAAATGAGACAAATTGATATAATTAAAAATCAGTCATTGGAAGAGGGTGTTCAATAACCAAAGGAGGGTTGGATTTAAAATAATTGAAATTATAACTGTTAGGAAAGACAATTGCAAGTAGTGATGAGCAAACGCAAGACCAAGACTACAGCAGTCATGGTCTTGATCTTTCACATTGGGTCTAGGTCTTCTTTTGCAGAAGAAACTTGTACATTGGGTGTTGGACTTAGTCTTGGTCTTATATATTGGGTCTTGGTCTTGTTTTTGTAGAAGAGTCTTGGTCTTCAAAAATAATCTTCAAAATTTTTTAAAAAAAATTGCAAGACCAAGACTGAATTTGTGATCACTATTTGCAAGAGAACTATTCTACAAATAGCTAATATAGATTATAGCAATATCTGATCATGATAAAGATATAAAAGTAAGTAGAATCAGCCGAAATGACCATTTAGTATTTAGATTTTCATTTATTTAATGCCGAGTGTTCAATAAATACAACCAGATCTACCTCTAGATGGGAAATTCTTTTGTAGCATTTTATTTTTATATTATATTATATTTTTCTTTAAGGAATAAAAGGGAAAATCCTTTTATTCTATAAATTTGATCTTAAAATTAATAATCATAACGCTTTTCAATCAATTTGTAAAGATTTCATGTGATTTGTATAGAATTTCCACACATTTACTATTGAACGCCTAAAAACGGCTTAAATTCTGATCAAAAAATTAAATTTCATTTTTCAAAATTCAAAATAAATACGAAAGACGTAAAAAAAACGCAAACATCTATAAATCGATGGATTTGTACAAGACTCAGCTTTCATGTGCGGGTAATTTTAAGGCTAAACTCTGATTCTCCGATTTAAAAAAAAAAACTATTACTAGCATAATGTTTTCGAATCAATATTTTTATAGAAACTTTGCACCCTAATCATGGACGATCGGCCAAATATTTTTTTTCTAATAGATATTCGTAGCAGCTAATTAGAAAATAACAATTCTCCAAACAATGGTCCCGTAGTTTAGAAAATATGAATTTTTTAAGAATTTTTATAGAAAATCTAATCTATCGTTTTATGTATGTATATACAAATGTATATGCACATTTTTATGTTATTCTTTACCACAAATACATAGAGCAAACCAATATTTGAACATAAAAGCCAACATTTTCTTATTCATAAACATAAACACAAACATGCTTTTAAATATTTTACTTTAAATTTCTTTGATCATATGCAAATTTCTTTATAGCGAACAAATTTAGCTATGAATTTCTTATACATACATTTCAAGCACATATATCTACTTCAACGATGAAAAGATTTATTCGAATCACAAAGTTGAATAAAATACATAGAAAAAAAACCATATTCAAAAGCCTTTAATACAACCCATACGCAAGAACAAAGACTTTCATTTCTTAACTATCAAATTCAAACTAAACGAAAACGAGCAATAGCGTAACATCATAAATATAATCGTAAATTCTGTCAGTATCATAAATATTTTATTTCGTTTTTCCACATCGAATCACATAGAAATCAAAAATATAGAATTTCCTCTGTATTATCCTTAGAATTTCTTTATAAATACGGAAGAAATGTTTTCGATTCTTTTCCTATGCCTTCCATAAATATATGACCCATATGTATAAAATTGTATATATCTACATACAAACATACAATTGATACATACAATACCATATGGGTACTATAATATAAAAATAAAATAAAACATAATAAATCAGCAAGATGTTAAATTCTGGAAGAGGAATGAATATGAAAAATTTTCAAACCAATTTCTTTGACAGAAATTACAATTTCATTCTTAAGAGAATGAAAAATTGAAGACAAAACTATAGAGATTAATTTCGTATTTGGAATAAAGTTAAAAATAATTTATTGTGACGTTGATAAAATGAAAAATATAGAAAAAACACAAAAATAGAATTTAATGGAAAAAATAAAGAAAAAAAGAAGAAAAACCAAACTACGCATAAAAAAGATAGCAACATTAAGACAAAAAAATATTAAAGACAAATTTTTAAATTTAAATCATGCCAAATTTTATTAGTGAATTGATAACCGTAAAAATGAAGTACCATTTCCTTGCTGGCCTTTTTTTTATATATATCTTACCACAATCCTCTCAGATTCTTGTCAAGTCTTTATGACTTCGTTTTCGGTATCTATAATTTATAAAAAAAAGAATTTCTCGTTGGAGAAGGGGTTATCTAGAGTCTAGACGAAATAATGACACTTACAAAATGGACTTTACTTTAAAATGTAAAGAAAAAAAATCAAAATAATAGTTTTCTGTATCAAAACTATAGTTTTTTATTGTTCTAAAAAAATAGCAGAAATAGTGGCTTCGACAAAAAAAAAATACCACGACAGTGGTCTGTAACTTGGATTTCTGATCACATCACAATTTAACCCTAATCCCTACTAAGGTGTGTCTTTGAGACCAATTTTATTTTAAAAACTCTCCTACTCATTTAATACGTATATTACCGATCGGAGGCTTTACGTATAAATAAAATTTTTAACTTTTTAACTACATTTAAATTTAATAAAAATAAAAATTACTGGTACGAGGTAAAAATAGCCTGGTTAGATTAGGGTTAAAAGTCAAATCAGCTATACTGTCATCAAAAGTCAGTTCAGTATAAAAAGATCAAATATAAAGTATTAATTTCATTCGAAAGTTCTGGATAACGTCAGAGGGAACCCAATAAATAATTAAAAAAAAACAAACAAACACTGGCTTCTTTCTCACCAAAGGTTTAACTTAAATAATACCACGAATATGAATACTAATTTAATGTCGGATTTTTTCGAAAAGTAGAATTAAATTTTCTTCAGTATAACCTCGAGAACGAAAAAATCTACAATTTCGTATTTTTAAAAGTCTATTTTCCCTGTGTATATATGGAAACATGAAAACTTTCTGAAGGAAATATTAAGTGTTCATTCATGTTTTTGTTAGATGTAGGAATAATAAAGAAAAGTTCGTGAATGGAATTAATTAAGTGTTTTCTCTTTATTTTTTTTTTTTTTATTTTTTTAATAAGTAGAATGACACATTATATTTATAACACTAAAGAAAAAAAAATCTTTTCACAAAAAGGTGTAGTAAGGACGAAGCTTACCAATTCTTATATGCAGGCTGGCCACATGTAGCATATTTGATGACGTTTAATTCGGAATACTGTACAAAAGAACAATGGAGGATTTAGAAAAAAGAATTGAATATTCTATATTTTTATTGCTCTTTGAAGAAAGGTCCTTCAATAGTGATAATTTTCCATAGATAATTTATTAAAAAAAAGCGACGATTCGGTATGCAAAGTTTTTTTTTAACTTTAGCAGAATATTTGAGATATTTAAAACGATTTATTGGGATAGTGTTTTAAAAGGTTAAAATGTGTGAGTTTTCGGTTGGAGTATTTACTTCAGTGTCCTACGCGATAAGAAAATATTTTATTGGTGAGATAATGACACAAAATTTTTTGTTTGAGTGGAGATAACAATTCTTGAGAAAATACTTGAAATTCATTGAAAAGGTAGGTATATGTATGTATGTAATGTACATATATGCATAGGCACTACATTCGTATATGTTGCTTTGTTACAAACATGTTTACTAAACCTACTTACGTGAACACGAGAGATTTTTGAACGTGATACAAATAAATAATCACGTGCAACACTCAAAAAAACAATGTCTACGTGTGAATGAATTTTTCACGCACATTTTTACCCTATTACCGATAAGAAAAAACCTCCAACGACGTGTGAACTGTTAATCAAACTTACCACTTGAGTTTGGTGAGTTTTTCTTTTAGTACACGCACTTTTTTTAAACTTTTTTTTTACTTATATACTATTTGCTATAGGGCTACATAGGTAGGTATAATATAAGTATTTGTTATGGTTTTTTTTCTACTGCATGTCATGTTGAATGTGCAGTTTTGAACCACCTTTAAGTCAATTTATGACTCCTAAAATTCTCTACAAAAGTTTAAAGTATTGAAATATGACCCTTGGTCGAGTTTTTCATTGAATATATAAATTCAACCAACACAATTGTGGATTTCATTTTTAGTATGGCGTCAGTCCAACAAATAACTAAGCAAACTGTTAAATATAAAAGTAACTTGTTAGTGGTAGTTTGATGTTTTCATAAACAAAAATTGTACACGAATGCTCAAAACTTACTATAAGGGGCAATTCGAAGAATGAATCGATTAACCGATCAAGCAGTTTGTAATTTGTTCTTCTCGCCTGTCGTAACGAAAAATTGTATGTTCACTACTTTGTTTTGAAAAAAAAAATTCCAACCTAGTTTTCTTTTTAAAATAAAAATATATTTTTTTTAATTATTTAGAATTAAATGATCTAAAAATGTCCGGAACAATATTTTTTAACGTTCGACAGAATAGCGAAGCGAACTACTGGCAAAAATTCATACAAACTATCCGGTTGAGCGAAAACTTGTCGAAAAACCGTCCATTTGGCAAGCCGAAATGTCGCTGGTTTGAGAAAATTCCCATAAATTCTGGAACAAATTAATACTAAAATCACTAACTGATTTAGATTTAACGCTTTCATAAGCAAATGTATCTACATACAATAGCAATTATTTTACTCTTTAAAAAAAAAATCTTCTCTTCCAGCCTAACAATCACAATGTCGATTATTACGTACTTACAATTGACAGGATACAATAGAAGATATACCTAGAAACTTTTCCTATATATTCTACGTATAACAAAAGACGTACCAACAACCTTCGTTCCCATTTATAAACTTTAGCATAAACGTTAAATTATATTTGAGAAAGATACTCTCTCTCTCCTTCTCTCTATCTATAAAGATTATACTCTTTATAATATACAATTTACATTGTAGAATTGCTATTGTTACGAGTTACATACATATTTGGGAAAACAAATTACTTGTAATTATGTAATCTATGTACCTACCTATTTCTGTGTGTACCTACCCATATTAAACAGTCTTTTGTAAAACTTTTTGGAAAACCAAATTACGGTTAACTGTAGTACTGTACTAGAGATGTTTAAAGTACATAAAAAGCTATACCTACTCCTTATACTATACTAGAAAAACAGAGATTTGTATATTTATGTACTTAACGACACCAACCATTTTATCTCTTTGTTCGTAATTTTTGGGATAAATTTTGGTTTTTTTTTCTATTATTTTTTTGTTTGTTTGTTTGTTTGTACAAGATTATTGTCTTAAAACAAATACAACACAACACAACACAATACAATACAAAACCAACAACACAAATATTGAAGAATATATTATTAAAATCAAATTATTTTTTTTCTTTTGCAGTAACAAAATTCATTCGCATTGGTATTGCTGACAAGAACGACAATCCACCCTATTTCGATAAAAATCTATACGAAGCTGAAGTAGATGAAAATGAAGATATTCAGCATACCGTTCTTACTGTCACCGCCAAAGATCACGATGAATGTAAGTACTTCGTTTGCTTTCTCTTTCTCCTTTTTTATTATAATAAAACTTTTTATTCATACGCTATTAGACTTGACTTGAATAAATATTGATCTGGGGGATTCGTACAATAGAATATCGCTGTTTCTATTACCCCATGCTATGAAAGTGATTGTGTATATCCCACAACCCAGACATTTATTCAATAAAAAACAAATTGAAAAGAAAATCTGGTATATACTTTACTTCCCATATAAGGAGAGAGTATAATATAAATGAGGAATTTCCTTTTCCTATAATTTTTAGCCGAGAAGAAGAAAAAAAAAAAAAAATTATTAAAAACGAAATTCTGTCAGGAGCTTTTTTAAAAAAAATAAAATAAAAAAAAACTTTACAAAAAAAATGATTAAAACTTTGTGTGTTTAATGATTACAAGCCAAAATTAGGTCTATGCCTTCATGTATCAAAAATGATCAAAGCCAAGATATACCTTTATACAGAAAGTTTATCCGTCCGGAAAAAAATAATGACGCTAGCAGTATCCGACTTTTTTTTTTTTTCTTCTTTTATCCCTCCTCATATATATCCACTATGGGTATGTGCGATAATTTTATGATTAATAACTGTACTAAACTTTTGGGTATACAACGTTATTAAATGATAGAACATATTTGTATTACATGGGTGGTGAAACCTATACCTTATAGAACCTATACCTATACAAATACATATCTTAGTATATGATGGAGATTAATTATAAATACGATTTTATTTTTGTCACTCTATGGCATCAGCATCATCTATGCTATGTAATATTTGATATGATTTCAAAGCAAATATATTATTAGAAGTTCTTTTTAATATAAATATAATAAGGAGATACATAATAATAATTATAATAATATAAATCTGGCTCTCCCACTCATGTTTATGTTTTTTTTTCCAACATAGAACATCAAATAAAATATTTCAAAGTCAATTTTGTTGAAATGATGGCAAAATTCAAGATGGTGACACCAAAGACGAATATAATTTCATTGTCGCCATCTTTAAACCGATTACTAATGATGGCTATAAAAAACTAATTTACAAAATTATAAGTATACCTAGTAACTTAGTTATTTGTGATTATAATTAAATTTTAACTTCGTCGATTCGATATAGGGGAATCTGTGATCGATAAAATATCTAATTTGTTACCGATAACAAATGTAATAATGTTACACGACGAAAATCAAGTTACATTTGCTACCAAAATTTGCACCTATTTTTCAACCCAACTTTTCGACAATTCACCATTCTGAAATATTTCGGAACATTTCCGAATATGTCTTGGGATGGGGTTATTTCATTTTTAGTACGGAATCGTACTAGTTTGCTACATTTGTTACATTTGCTACATTTCTTTCATTTATTATTGGTAGCAAATGTAACAAATTCGAAAAAAAGCGTTACTTTAACAATCCTGAATCAGTGGCTCATTATGGGCTCATTTTTTAAAACATTATTTTATATTTGAATTATTTTAAGATATATTTTTTTTATTTTTAAGGGTGATTTTTCAGAAAAAAAATATTATAATTTTTTTTTTTTTCAAAATATATAATAATCCAGTATAATTTCAAAATTAAAATGGTAATTTCTTATCTAAGAAAAATAATTTGCCGATGGTTAAGGAGAATCTCTGATGAGTAAATTTACACAGTTTCGAGGAAAAAAATGGATCTAAAACTACGATCGACTTAACATAATGGCACAATGATGTACGTTTTAACTGAATTAAATCCATTATACCCCGTTCGTGGATTCTGGTTTGGTATGAGGATTTTTTTTCATATTGAATTTACATCATTACCTCTTAAAACAATTTAATTAGTTGATCTCATGACGAGAGTAGATTTTTTTTTTATGAATCCTTTCATTAAGTGGGGTTTTTTTACTTAAAAGGATTTCTTTCTTTTTTTGAAAATGCGTTATTCCTCTGACAATTTACCAACTATATATCCAAATGAAAATATTGGAAATTTGGACGAATGGACTCCTACACATTTCACCATAAACATATAATTTAAAATTATCTTCTAATCATCATACTTTTTAAGTAAATTCTGCCCATCCTGTATTATTTTTGGTTTTCTTTTATAAATAGAAATACCAATTTCAGTCATAATTTTAATGATAACATTTTTTGGACAAACTTTGTCAACTAAATAACTTGAAAAAAGTTTTTCGCTTTCACAAATTCTATTCAAACGTTTAAAATGATTGCATGATTTGGGATGTTATTAAGTTAGTTGTTCAGAAAAACAAAACAAAAATATGAGGGACATCTCAAATCGTTAAACAAATGATGATTTTTGTACATTTGTTTATGTTTTTGTGTTCAATATAAGTCTATGGAGACCGTTTTCAGGGGCGTAAGAAGGGTCGGTTCATTCAAATAATATTCATTATTCTTTCAACTAATAGTAAGCTTAGAAAAAGGCAAGAAAATGATAAAAAAGGGAAGGAAAGAAGGTTAAAGAAAGAAGGCGATAGAATGAAAATGAATAAAAGAAGATAAAAGAATGAAGACGATAGAATGAAAACGAAAGAATGAAGGTGAAAGAATGAAGACGATAGAATAAAGCTGAAAGAATGAAGGCGAAAGAATGAAGGTGAAAGAATGAAAACGATAGAATGAAGACGAAAGAATGAAGGTGAAAGAATGAAGACGATAGAATGAAGGTGAAAGAATGAAGGCAAAAGAAAAAAAGCAGAAAAGAAGAAATAAACGAAAATCAGTTTGAAGATAAAATGACGGACAAAGAAGGAAAAACGAAATGAAAAAGAAATATATGAAGAAGATATGTATAACAACAGAAGTATAAAAAAATGACAATAGAAGGAATACAAAGAAAGTTTGATAATAATGGCAATTTCCCTTGAATAAAAAGGCCTGTTTTAAGATCATCCTGATTTCAGACACAAATGTCGAATCGCACTTTAACCTTTGGTAAAGTTTCCAATATATTTAGGATAATATTGATGATCTTCCAAACCAAAGGAGCATTTTTCATACTTGTATCTTTTGAAAATCCTTAAAGTTTACAATGGGTACAATTTAGTTAGGAAAAACATTTTAATCAGTAGGTAAATCATAATCGACATTTTTATAGATAGAAGTAAATTTTAATTATAAATCTAAACACAATAATGGAATTCAATCCGTAGCCGTATACGTAAATCCATACCAACCAACTAGAGGTACCACTAACTATCTAATATCCGAAAATTTCTGTAAATGCATTTAGCAATAATTTTCAATTCATGATTATATACCAAAATCTCATATTGTTTTTGCAAACCAGCCAACGGCTATCCCATCATCATTACGATAAACCATCTTTCCCACATTTCAAGTTTATTTTAGAGATAAAATGGTTGAGCATACCTAAACAAGCACGAAAATTATCTATCAGCTATCAGGCGTTGCTTCATTTGATTTTCACCGCACCTTTGGAATTAGTTCGGAAATGGTGCGGGCGGTAGCACGATGGGTAATTTCTAATGCCAAAGCTAAAATGAGAATTACGGGCTATACGTTGAACTATAATAATAATAATAATAATAATGTAATGTTTAGATAATGTATTTTGTATTTTATACCCGTCTGAACATAAAGCTTTCATATAATAATAATATGTCCTCATAAATAATGTCGGATGGAAAACGGTTTTATATTTATAACCGGAAGGATTTAAAAATAATAAACTCACATATAATAATGAAATGATTTTTCTTCTGTTGCGTTGTTGTGCTTTCTGGCAGCTTATAAGATAAGATAACTTAGTAACATATGTAGGAGGTACTCATACTTCTGTATAATATATATCTACTTACATATAATACTGAAATGTATGTACGGATGAAGGGTCGAATCTAGCTAGAGTATGGCACAGAGAGGTGTGATGGGGTTATTCTTTGCTGGCGCAGAGTTAACAATATTGTTTTCGCTTTATTCGTAAGACCAACAGCTACTTTCATCGTAAGAGTAATTTATCGTAAAGTATTTTATTGTAAAATAATTTATCTTATATTGCGATTTATCGTCGTAGTAATGAATTTAATTTTTTATTGTAAAGCAATTATTTACTTACGATAGGCCACATATTTAAAGATATTTGTTACGATATATGTTCCGTATGTTTTCTAAGATATTCCAGTGCGGTCCATTTTACAATCTTGAAATTCTGTAATTCTCTGAAGAAATTCCGATTATAATTTCTAAAATTGTTGGTTTTTTTTTGTATTTCTTTTTGCTGTGAACAAATGTTTTTTTTTGCTGTGAACAAAATATTGATTAAAAAGTAACATCGTAACACAAAAGATTGCCCTGCGTGACGATGATTTAAATTTTTTTTTTTTTTTAAATAACTCAATGCGACTCTGTGTATATGTATATATAAAGTATCATTTTGGCCCTTTCTCATATCATAACTCATAACTAACATAAATATTTTCTATTTTTTTTTTCAGCCTCGCGTATTCGATATGAGATCACAAGCGGTAACATAGGTGGAGCGTTTGCTGTAAAAAATATGACAGGAGCGATTTACGTGGCTGGTGCTCTTGACTACGAAACCAGAAAACGGGTAAGTTAGAATATTAATGTGAGATTATTTCAAAATATGGTTTTGTTTTTATTTTGTGATTCATTTATTTTAATTGGATATCCTCCATATTCTGCTCTACATATACAAAAACGAATGGAGACAGAGAAAGAGAGAGAGACCGGAAAAAAAACCGGGATAACAATATTACATTATTTGTTTTCAAATTGAAAATGCTGAGTTGGATAAACCAAGTTTAATGGTAGGAAAATATTTTGCTTTCAATCGTTTATATCGTCTTAGCTTAGGGTATTATTTTAATACTATGTTAATATTTTGTTTGTGGTTATACTAAACAAATTGAGAGTAAACCAATTTCCTGTAAAATCGTATTCGTAACCATTATTCATACAAAAACATATTTCCTATTGATCAGCATAATAATAAATGCTTTTTGGCAAAAATATATTCTTCCAACCAACCCAACAATAACATGGGAAAAAAATGAAATGCTGTGTAATTGATGGTACCTAATAAAAAAAAACAAACAAACTAAAAAAAAAAAAAATTCAGGAAAAGCCAAGGAACAAAGCGGCACGGCGTTTTCCAATCGATTTAGTTTCATAGTCAGTGGAAATATTTTTTTTTTTGCCAGATTTTCATAATAATTTTGTTTTGCCTAAACTCTATTTAGATTGTTTTGTTAATTTATCATATTTAAAGCGATAATAATGGTCTAGATCTAGAGATTTTTATATAATATCTGTAGACTATTAATCGACACACCTTTTACAGATATGTAGATCACTCCATTAATGGGATGACATGTCGGGTACTTCGATTCGAACATTTGAAGACAATTCAAACAATTTTGGTCTACTTTTAAAAGGGACGGATCTGCATAAATCATTTAACAAAGAAAATGGAGGGAAAACACCAGGGAAGCATATAAAGAGTAAAAGGGTGACTACTATCGATAGGTTTGTTTAAAGATCCGAATTTCATAGGACGGTCTTAGAATAATTAATACTGAAATTAGTGGAATTGAATTACGTTCAACGTAACTTTTGATGGATTCTGACAATTTAATGGCTACCAGAAGATTAATAAAATCTAGCGGAGACCTCTATCTTTTTGATAATTTCAATTGAAAACACTGCAACTGCCAAATTACATAAATTCTCATACTTCAGATGTTTTTTCTAACATTTGAAATGTTTCCTTTGTTGAAACGACAATTAGCCATTATTCCTTGAAATGATGTCCTAGACCTTCAATTATAAGTCCAAAGCTCAAACTCCGTACAGGAGAAAAACACTTAATATTTTACTCCCAGACAGGGACCTCCCGTTCCAAGGGCATTGCCTCTACCATTTTATTGGTTTCGATGCAATTCCAAGTAATTCTTTGAGACAACTTTTTTTACAAGTTATTATCCCTCCTCAAGGACAAACGTAACTTTTTATAAAACGACAACAACCATTGGCAACGGAGTACTTTTCCTCGAAAAAAAAGAAAAACGTCTGGCCAGTCTCTCCACCACTACCCATATGGAAAATAGCATACATTTTAGAAGACATTGTATAGGAACATAATTAATTAACGCTTATAGGCAAAATGTTGCCAAAATAGAAATACAAAAAAAAAAAAAATGTGCTGACTAATCAGTAAATACAAACTACCCCAAATACATATACATACATACAATACATATGTATGTATGGAGGCACATATTATATGGAACACATCCCATCAATAATTATGAGATGTTATATGTACGTACATAGAACACAGGGTTAGTAAACTTGTTAAAACTTTCTAATACTAAATATTTATATACTACATTTTGATGAAATCTGCCAAAGCAAATAGTAACATAATCAATCATAATGTAATAAATCAAACTGAGATATTTAATGAAGTTGCCGAAAAGTTGTGAATAAAGTAAATAAAATATTATATTGATTCCAAATATTAGTTTTGGGAATGATACGTAATATTAGAAGATGTTCTATGTTGCGACATGTTCTTATCAGTGAGTGAATTATTTGAAGAAAAAAAAAAATATCATAGAATAATGAACGTTAATTAGGTTTAATTAATACGATTATTTAGAACAAACAATAAAGTAATTATTTTTTGTGGGTTACAATCGAGAAACACATAAATATTCATAAATATTCATAAAATCAATAAATTTGGGTTTGTGCCAATGAATATTTAATTTGTCTATCATTTAAACATAAAATCATATCAATCAATCAATCAATCAAAGGTGGATTAATTAATAATGATCCAGTAGGTAATCATTTCCAAAAATTAAACTTATCGAAATAATTGAAATGAAAAATGTAGTTAATTTTGGATTAAATAATCTGATCATTACAATAAACATTTGTAAATAATTTACCAATTTACGCTTCTTCTCACAATAACGGTGATTTCTCTTCATTTGTTCAAACTTAATTTCAACACCTCGTTATTTCTATAATAATGATCATGCTTATGATCACTTTATCACTGTGCAAAATAAAGTTAAGACTCGAGTCTCTTAGTCGTAATTTGGAATGAAGACAATTTGAGGATTTCTACATATAAATTTATCCGATGTTTAAATTATGGGTAATATGCTGCCACCATATTTATCTATGGATTTATTCATCAAAATTGATGAGGGAATCTCGACGTTTTATTATGTATTAATATCGCGTACTTTGTGAAAGATAAAAATTGAAATCAGCGAAAACTGTCAACAAGCTCTAGTTGAAGTGAAGACTGTAGTCTAAGAAATAATAGGACTCCCATTATGGGATAGTATTTGAAAAAAGAATTAATTTGTAAATGGTATGGTATGGTACAGTGGCGTTGCGTGAAAATTTGTGATAGGGGTTCAAAAGTAAAATATGAGTAGGTTATCCATTAACACACACAAAATACAAATACTTACCACGCGCACAACTTCTTACCAAACAAACAATTTCATATATTCAACCAATGGAATTGAATCTATCCAAGTAAAATTTCTGCTATACACATATATTAACAACATATATAGAAATTCTATTAACTACCTATCTCTTTCGCTGAAAATGAGCCCTAATAGGCAAACAATTACATATATTTAACATTCAACGCAATGATTCAACCAACGAAATTGAATCTATCGAAGTAAAATCTCTCCTATACGCATATTAACCCATTTATAGAAATTCTATTATCTCTTTTGCTC